>CM052360.1:24782312-25057988 GCA_028551475.1 Casuarina equisetifolia
TATTTTTTATCTCGTCCACATGGACCTTTGGGGCCCGCATTGCCATCCCACCCATGATGGGGCACGTTATTTTTTAACAATTGTTGATGATTTTTCATGTGCCACTTGAACTTTTCTCCTCCATTACAAAAGTCAAGTTTTTTCCAAAATTCAATCTTTCCTTTCTATGGCTCACACACAATTTGGTACTATTGTCAAGCGTATCCGCTCCGACAATGGCATTGAATTGTTTTCCACTGAATGCTTTTCCTACCTTCGTTCTTGCAGTATCATCCATGAAAGTTCTTGCGTTTATAGCCCCCAACAAAATGGGGTGGTCGAACGCAAGCATCGCCATCTTTTAGATGTTGCCTGTGCACTACTTTTTCAAGCACACCTTCCTCCTCCCTTCTGGGGTGAATGCATCCTCATGGCCACTTATCTTATCAATCGTCTTCCATCTTCCTTTCTTCAAGGCATTACCCCCTATGAGCGTTTATTCGATACTCGACCTCTCCTTGATCATTTACGTGTTTTTGGTTGTCAATGTTATGCCACCACCTTGGGTGCTCATGACAAATTTAGTCCTCGTGCCATCTCTTATGTCTTTATTGGATATCCTTCTTATCAGAAGGGTTATAAACTCTTTGATCCTGCCACTAGCAAAATTTTTATCAGTCGTGATGTCATTTTTCGAGAAGATGTTTTTCCTTTTGCTTTGCAGGTTTCTCCTTTGTCCCCTAAAGGCCCGGTTGTCCCCTCTACCCCCATCATACCTCCTGAGGAACCCTACTCTCCTTCTCAATTACTAGTTGATAAGCCTCACTTTCCTAATGATTCCTTTTCTACCTCTGATCCTTCTATTCCCGTTTCCTTTCCTACCCATTTCGATTCATCTACTACACCTATCCCTTCACCCATATCTATTCCGACTTCTCCTTCTCAATCCCTTCCTGCGCCTCCACCCTCACCTTCTGAACCCGAACCCTCACCTTCACTTCCTATTGTTCGCCGTTCCAACCGTTCCACTAAACCCCCCATTTGGAGCACTGACTACCTTTGTCCTACATTACCCTCATCTTCCTGCCTTTATCCTATTTCCAACTTTATTTCCTTGGATCAATGTCATCCCCAACACCGCCATTTTATAGCTTCCATCTCTGCCATTCCCGAACCCACCTACTATCATGAGGCTATCAAAGACCTCCACTAGGTCACTGCCATGGATAATGAACTTGCTGCCCTTGAAGCTAACCACACTTGGGATGTGGTCCCTTTATCCCCTGGTCATCGTCCTATTGGTTGCAAGTGAGTCTACAAGGTCAAATATCGTGCTGATGGTTCTGTTGAGCGTTATAAAGCCATCTCGTCGCCAAAGGCTACAGTCAACGTGAAGGTTTTGACTATCAAGATACTTTCTCACCAACTGCTAAGCATGTCACTGTTCGCCTCCTTATTATTATTGCTTCCGTGCATCATTGGCCCTTATTCCAGATGGATGTTCAGAATGCTTTTCTTCATGGTGATCTTTCCGAGAAGGTCTATATGGCTCTTCCTCCCGGATTTCACAATTAGGGGGAGGGATTTGTATGTCGATTACGAAAATCCTTGTATGGTCTCAAGCAAGCCTCTCGTCAGTGGAATGCCAAATTTACTGCAGCCCTCCTTGCATATGGTTTTTGGCAGTCTTGGCATGATTATTCTCTCTTCACCAAATCTCAAGGAAGTTCCTTTGTTGCCCTACTGATTTATGTTGATGACATTTTGATCACAGGAAAGAACAAGGCCGCCATATCTGATCTAAAACACTACTTGCACTCTACATTTTCCATGAAGGATCTTGGACAGTCGAAGTTTTTTCTTAGGAATGAGATTGCTCGATCTCCACATGGCATTTCCTTAAGTCAACGAAAATATACTTTGGAGCTCATTTCTGAGGCAGGATTAGCAGGATCCAAACCATCAGTAATTCTTATGGAGTAGAATAAAAAGTTTACAAGTGTTGAATATGATGCAAGTTCCAAAGAAGACATTCATGATCCACCATTTGAAGATCCTTCCACTTATCAACGTCTGGTTGGGAGACTAATCTACCTCACTCTCACTAGACCAGACATCACCTTCCCAGTACAACTACTCAATCAGTTTATGCATGAACCGAAACAGTCACACATGGAGGAAGCTATGAAAGTCATCTGCTATCTTAAGAGCTGCCCAGGCCTCGGACTCATATTTCCCTCAACATCAAAATTGGAGCTTAGAGCTTATTGTGACTCGGATTACAGTACTTGTCCTATGACGCGCCGATCAACCACGGGCTTCTGTATAATGCTTGGCAATTCTCTGGTATCCTGGCGTTCCAAGAAACAACCCACTGTCTCTTTGTCTTCTGCAGAAGCTGAGTATCGAGTTATGCAAGTCACTACCTGTGAAATAGTATGGATAATGGGGTTACTACGTGATTTTAGTTTTTATCTTCGACAACCAGCTCTACTTTACTGTGATAATGAAGCAACAGAGAAGATTGCGGCAAATCTGATATTTCACGAAAGAACCAAACATATAGAAGTTGATTGTCATTATGTGAGAGAAAAATTGCAACAGGGAATCATTTCAACCGGTCACATATCTACCAAGGAACAGCCTGCGGACTTGTTTACTAAAGCTCTTTGTAGCAGGCAGCATTGGCATATTCTCTCCAAGCTCGGAGTATTTGATCTGTTCAAATCTCCAGCTTGAGGAGGAATGTTAAGGAATGTCGTATATTGCCCTAGCATAATATTAGGCCAATTGATATCATGTAGATATTTCCTTAATTATTATTTTCCTTGTATAGTTTCACTCTAGGTCTATATAAAGACCATTTATTGTAAATTGTATTTAGTGCAGTATCAATAGAAAGAGAGTTTCCCACACTCGGTATCAGTTTGTTACACTTCTCAAAGGAGAAAGCTCAATATGAAGAATGTAAATACTGCTTACAAGATGTGAAGGAAGGTGAATACTGCTTAGAAGAGAAAGCTGAATACGAAGACCAAGGAGGATATTTCTTAGGGGGCGAAAGAGAAGGTGAATACCAAGAAGAGGCTGGAGCTTTTTCGCAGCTGACAATTGAAGGATAAGCAGCGGCAGGTAAGTTTATTGATGGAAGTAACTATTTTAACTTTGCTAAAACCTTATTTTCATCTTTTTCTTTGAGGATTGGAATCATACCAAGGCATGCGCTATATGTTGTAGATTTGCTTTTCATATCTGGATCACAATGCAATCAAGTTATTTTTTTTTTCTAGGATTTCATCTGTCGTTGATCTACACCACAATCCCCAAAAGTACAAAAGCAAATATGACGGAAGTTCTTGTCATCACAGGCTCACCTATGATTAGTAGATTTGCCTTTTATTTGTTGTAGAAAGAGACATTTCGCAGGGTCTTCGGGCAGTGCGATGATGTAGGCCAGCTATGTAAAAAGGAAACTTTTGGAGAAATATATGCATTCATTTTTAAACGTTTGGGAACGGAAGATAAAATAGCTTTACAGACTATCTTTACGAATAGGTTTCTCTTGTTTTAATGTGAGTATTTAAGGTGAATAAATCTCACGACAGAGGAATTAGAGACAGCATTCTTTGTTGTGCTGTCATCAACATACGATCACAAGTCTGTTTGGCAGGTCTTAATTTTGAGTTTATTACAATACTCTGGCCTTGATACCTCTGGCCTAAACCCAAACATTATCAGAGGTCCTAAACCGAACTAGACATACAAATGGGACTTGCTAGTTTGATAAATTTTGCTTATAGGCCTAACAAATTGGTTGGCTGATATCCTTTTTTTTTGGAGTTCTTGAGCATAGCATTTCACTGTTATGAGATATGCTTGAATAACTTTGATTTGTCAGTGACACTTTTCCCATCTTCTCCAACAGTCATATAAAAATTAATCAGATCATGATTTTGAACTCTTAATTTGATAGTTCGGACAACTTTGCTGTTTTTGTTAAGAAAATTGATAATTTCTGATAAATTTACATGTTAGAGAATAATGTATATTTTAATTAAATAAAATATCTATACAAACTTCATTTTAATATGAACAATCTTTACAACCTTCTTAACAATTTCACTAATACTGTTGCAAATATATCAATAATCTTTGCTTGGCAGGTCATTTATTTCTCCATATTAGTTGCTTCATGAGTCAGTTTGATACTAAGTGACTGCCATTTCTCTAATTTTATGGAAGATCGAGGCTGATATCTTGGGACGAGACGGCGGCGTGGCAAGTCTACTGATGGCTGTAACTATTCCAAGGCTATTTAGAATCCCATTAGACTAAACTCTACAATCAACCGCTAAAAACTCTCTTTTCTAGTGGACTGCTTCTATCATTTAGTGTTTTGATCGGATTAGGTTTTTTTTTTTTTTTTAAATCTTCAACGCTAAGTTTCTTTTCTTTAATTTAATAATCTAATTTTTACTTTAATATTCTTCCCCCTCGAAGAAAACTCTCACCGCAGTCTACTGTTCCATACTTTATGATATATAAAAGTGTACATTAAAATTAATCCTCATGTCTTACTAATCATTTCCTACTCAAACTGAGTGTAGATTAATAGAAATAACATGATGAAAATAGAAGGATCTTATTCCCCAATAATATATTAAACTGTTTAATTCAAAAGTTGTTTAATAAAAATGATATTAAGCCGGAAACTTTGCTATTAAAATAATGAACCTTGAAATGTCACATTCATCTACCGTACTGTACGTTCTGGGACTTAGCCAAACAATAAGAACAACAAATATGAGCCACGTATAGGACCAACCGGCTGGCAACCACAGCCGTCAACACAGTTGTCTGTGTAAAAATTTGAACACTCATCTACCCCACCCCGCAAAAGGTAACCAGCTTCCTCTTGCAGATTTATCACACTCTCCCTCATTTTCACCCTCGGTTTCATCCTTCTCTACTACAATTGTCAGTAGTGCTGTTTAACATTTATATATTACGGGCTGGAAATATGTAAAGGGGTAATGAAAGAGTGAGGCCTTAATGATGGCCTGGGCAGCAAGCGGGTCGGGGGAGACAAGAGGCCCACTGGTAGGAGGGGAGAGGAAAGGTCTGAGGGAACGTTTTGGCTAGGGGTCGGGTGAAGGAAAGGGCATTCTAGAGTTTTGAGTGTTTAGCTCTCTTCTGCGGGCACAGAGAGGCTGTGGCGGTCTGGGGTTCCCGACAACGAGTCCCGTTCCAGTTTTTCCTGTCAGAGACAGCATTCACGGTTAGGGTTCCCGGTAACGAGCCCCTCTTCCCTTGGTTCTGTTCCCATCGAGCCACCATTCCACATACATCCAGGCATCGGAGGACGGCCGCAGGGCAAGGATCTTCCAGAGGTCCCACAACCAGGTCAAGAGCTGCGCTGGAAGGGCTGGATTCTGCTTCTGATCAAGTACCACTATTACATTATATCAAAGTTTTTTGTTCAAATTTATATCGGTGAGTTGATTTTACGTGACTTTCATTTCTTTCACCTTTTTATCTTCTCCATTTTCACAGAATATCAGAGACTAGGAGACTTGAACTCCCACATTGCTAAAGATGAGTGTACGACGAGGAGGAAGCCGCAACCATTGATGGATGATAACCATTCCATGGCTATCTAGCATGCCTTTAGGCTCAGTTTCATTCTTTGACTAGGTTCCTTTGTTTCCGTGCCTCGTTACAGGGCACCATGTCCCGTTGCTCCCCAAAAAACAACAGCAAACAATTAAGGTGCTTTTCTGACAAATGACAATTATCAAGAAGCTTAATATTGATTCACGTAAGAACGGATGACAGCCACTGCTTCCCTACTATTTAAGTACTTTTGTCAGCCATGGCCTCTCTACCACTAAAACACCCACATGTTATTTGAATTCTCTGTCAAACGTTGGGAATTGAAGTGACCGACATTAAAATTAAGGTCAACCATCTTTTTTTCACCCAAAGGTGCAGATGGATAAAAATGGTATAATCGTAAGCCATTTAATGTAAAAGTTTAACTATCCTATTTTATAAAAATGATATTATTTTTTTGGTGAAAATGTAAGTATGCATTAATAAGTAGTAGTGTACAAAAGCATAAGGATATACCCCAGAATTACAAGAATTACGAAAATATAGAGGTTGGAAGCCTCCAAATCTCACTCAAAATGACATTTTCCTGTGAGGATTTAATATTTTTAAACAAAGAAGCTCTCCCTCGTACAATTTTCCTTACTTTAGCTATCATGATTGGAATGTCTACTATTTTACTTTGAAATCGTCTTCTATTACATTCTACCCATATACAATAAATGCAAGCTAAAAAAGATAATTTAAGAAGTTTGGCAGCCAAATCCTTTCCTTTAATTACTCTGATCATCCATTGCAATTCTTCATTCCATCCTCCAATATCACATCTAATTCCATTTTAAGCAATGATAATTTTCCAAACCATCATCGTCCATGGACATTTAAAAAAAAGATGATTATTGTTTTCAACATAAGACTGACAAAAATTACAATATAAGTTAATTGAAGGGAGCCATTGTACCATTCCTTCTGTTGTAGAAAGTCGATTTTGACATACTAGCCATCCAATGAAATTATGTTTGCTAATGCCACCAGTTTAAATGAGATTATACCAATTCACTTTTTCATTTACTGGTTGAAAGTACTAATAAATTTCTTTGCAGCAATAGGTAGATCGATTAAGAATCGAGGTAAGTGCAGGCTTTAATTTAAAAAGACCTCTCCAACTCCATGTCATGGAACCTTTGATATCAAGCTGCATTACTAAAGTTCGTTTACATTTGGTACTGTAGATCCATTTAGTCCATAGAGAAACATCTAGAAGATTTATAAGGTTCCAAAGCATACGTTGCAAAAGGACTTTATTCCAAAGTTTAAGATTTGGTAATCCCAATCCTCCTTCCTTCTTGGGTGAACAAACTATTTGCCACACTACTTTATGAGAGCGTCGTATATCTGCACTACCTGCCCAAAGAAAGTTCTTGATCTTTTTCTCAATCTCATAAATTGTTTGCTTTGGCAATAAGAAAACTTGCATCCAAAATGTATTTGTGGAAATCAAGATTGATTTTGTCAATTGTAACCTTCCTGCATAGCTAATATGTTTCATTCCCCAACCATTTATTCTATCAAATATCTTATTTGTCAAACCCTTGCAATTAGCATGAGTAAGTCTTTTTATAATCAAAGGAACTCCAAGATATTGAATAGGGAGTGTACCCATAGGAAAAGGTGAATGATCTAGAATAAGAAGTTGCTCTTGCTCTAATAACCTTGAGAAAAATATTTGGCATTTACTAGGGTTGTAATGTAAACCTGTGAGTTTAGCAAATTCCTCCAAAGCTTCTATAAGACAGAGCACTGAAGCTATATCACCATAAGAGAAAAGGAACAAATCATCAGTAAAATACAAATGAGTGATTTTCCCAAGCTTGCATCACCAATGGAACTTAAAAGTTGATGATGAGGTCTTTGCAATAATAATTCTATTTAGTATCTCTATAACCAATACAAATAAATATGGGGATAATGGATCCCTTTATCTCAGTCCATTGGTACCTTCAAAGTAACTTGCATGCTCTCCATTGAAATTTATTGAAAATCTTAGTGTAGTAATATACTCACCAACAAAATCAATTATATTATTATTATGAAAAGAGAAAGACAAGGTGACTAATATTCTAGTCTATATCCAATATATTAAATTAATTGATTCAAAAGTTTGATTATTTTATAATAGAAAAACTATATTATCGTGACACAGGTAACCAATTTTAAGGGCTCCAGACCATGAAAGTTGTAGCTCGAAGTCATTGGCCCGTTTCAACCATAGAAAACAGTGTATATGCGTCCTAGAAATTGTGCTTATCCACCTAGAGATCAAAAAAGCTTTTCTTAAAACTCTTAACTTTCTTTATCAAGTCCAAATTTTTACATTAAAACTAGTTCCCATCTTTCTATTCATCTTTATATAAATTTCTCCTCTTTCAACTCTAATATTAAGCCTTTTAAAATTGATATTCATCTCGAACCAAAACATTTATGAATCTTCATATACATCCTGATTAAATTGGATTGTTTGATCCATAGAAACAAATAGTAGCCATATATACAAGTAATAAAAGGCTAGTTAGCATTGTAGTAATTATATTTGATTATACAAAAAAAAATATGAATGCACATCATCAATGCAATCATTAGTTGTTATGTTTTTATTTATCATATTTTTTAAAACTTACGAAGACTCAGAGTTCCTATCTCACTTTACCAAGCTGTCCTTAATTGGCATAAGATACAAAAAAACTATGCCATCCCACATAAAAAAATAAGAAAAGACCTTCTTATTGTAGGATAAAAAGAGTCTCACATTATATTAAAAAAAAATTGTAATGTACCTTATAAGATTGGGTAGTCATTTTCCTCATAAGATATTTTAAGTTGAGGCAAATTTAGGTTTTTCATGTAATATAGAGTTAGTTTACTATTGATCAGATTTAATTCATTCTCAAAAAATGGGTTAGCTATTTGTCTATAAAAGACCAAACTTAAATTAATTGTTGATTAAAAGAAACTTATAATATATCTTATAGATTTAGGTAATGTCTCTCTTTGAAAGGTTACTGGACTAAAATAAACCCCAATCTTTCACACTTAGTCTCCAAACAACTTCAGAAAAGGTTCATTCCATCCACAAGAAAAGATGACAATCTATGGGGCGGACTCCATGTCGCTGTCTCTTTGAGGTCCGCCATTGTCTCTATCAAATTAGATTCGCAGCTTCGGCTGTGCAAGTAAATCACATTTTTGTTCTTCCTTTCACTTTTCATGCTTTCCGTTCCATCCAAATGAAATCCAACGTCATTGTAATGATTGTAACCGTGGATTGGAAGCAAGCAGCAACCCATGTCATAACTCAGTCTAATCACCATCACTCAAAAGTTGATCGTATCAATTCTCCAAAGCAACTAACCCTCGTCTTATTTCCTTGTCTAGTCTAGTGCATATGTCCTTTGTCCCATGTCCTAGTCCACGGCCCATCACTCATCCTCGTTCGCTCAAGTTGAACGTACGAGTCCGTGGTTGCCGGGCTCATGGTGGTGTACGCCAGCATCCATGCTCGCCAGATATTCGCACTCCCATCCTAACAGCTCAAAGTGACCCACGCAGGTCCAACAAAGCCTTAGGACTTTATCTACCTAGAAACTCATCTCCCACGTTCAGTGTATCAGATTTGCCTGTGGGTAGTTGAGGAAGCAAAACTAAAACTTTTTTGATTTCACCATCGTTTCTTCTCCCCGGCCTTTTTCTTTTTCACCGTCTGATTTAGGTCTAGAGAATCCCACAAACTACTGATATTTTCTATAAATACCCAATGCATGAATCTCTTTTTCTCAGACTAAACGTGGCAGGCACTAAAGGCGTCACATTAACGACTGTGTTTGGATAGTTCAAATATTAGAAAGAGATAATGTGTTGTCAAGCTTCAGTAGCGGATCGTGCTCCATCCCAAAATGCTGTTCCAAAATCCGATCGTCGCGCAGCAAATTATCAACCGGGCATTTGGGGAGACCATTTCCTCAAATATGCTTCTGAGTTCCCGGTAAAAGAGTTTCTCTCGCATTTCAGTAAGCTGTCCTTAATTGGCATACAAAAGAATACCAAGCTGCTCCACACAAAAAATAAGGACACGCACCCTTAGTCTCCAAATAACTCTAACAATGGTTCATTTAATTTCCCAATTAAAAAAAAAAAAAGAAATCCTTGACTCTCAAATCTAAGAGAACTCATATCTATGTTTGTCACACTGCATGTACGTTCTGTAACTCAAGATTAGCGTTCACTTTTGTACTTTCAAGTATCTTAAACTTGGCCTTTTCCATGATAAAAAAAAATATACCTGGATCTAAAATTTTATTGATATTCATCTGCTAGCCTTTTATTTGTGCATATTACCCATAGTAATTAAACTGCATATCTTAATCTTTGAGTTGCATGAACAAGACAGTAATGATAATATAAAGTAGCAAATTCAGGAATTGAAGGACAAAGTAAGGACTATGCTTATTGCTCCAGTTGAGAAGCCTTTTGAAAAATTGAACTTAATTGATGCAATTCAATGTTTAGAAGTACCTTATTACTTTGATTTGAGATAAGAGATTTTGTGACAATTGCACAAGACTCTTCGTGACCATGATGAGCATGAAAATCATGGTTGTACTCCAATTTCAACTATTGAGACAAGCAGGTTATTACATTTCATGTGGTAAGCTATATGATTTTCTTTTTGGTAGTTTTGTTTTTGCTTTTTATTATGTATAATGCTTCTTCAAAGTTTCCAAAAGGAACCTTAATCTAATAGACACAACTTCAGAGTAAAATTTGAAATTGGTATGACGTTGTACATTGTATAAAGCTATAATTATATATGGTAAAAACATGAAATTGTTATTCCTCCTTCATGTTATCCTATAAGCATTACATCTCTTCTGGTTAGACTATAACCATAAAAGTTTGTTGAGTTTATGGATAACCATGGAAGGTTCAAGAAATCACTATGCAATGACATGCAAAGAATGTTAAGCTTGATGAAGCCACACATCTCATAATGCATGGGGAAGATATATTGGATGAAGCACTTGTCTTCTCTACGACACATGTTAAGGTTGTGGCATCCCACTTAAACCCTTATTTTATAGCACAAGTAACCCATGTCTTAAAGCAGCCTATTTGGAAAGGAATACTAAGCTTGGAGGCAAGAGATTACTTTTCCATATACTAAAAGGATGCTTCACACTATGAAACACTTACTTACCTTTGTAAAGTTAGATTTCAACTTGTTACAAAGAATGCACCATAAAGAACTTACTGATATTACAAGGTTAGTTCTTAACCTATGCGATAGTTGTAAGTGGACATAAGTTTTTAAATTACTCTAGGTTGATAATATAATTCTACAGTATTGTCTTATAGGTGGTGGAGAGACTTGGACTTTACAAGGAAGCTATCTTTCGCAAGAGATAAAATCGTGGAGTGCTACTTTGGATATTAGGAGTGTTCTTTAAGCCCAAGCATCTCAGAAGGATACTAAGCAAAGTGATAGCCATGACCTCTCTTATTGATGACATCTATGAGGTGTATTTAAGCTATTTACTAAAGCATTCAAGAGGTTGAATTGACACACTTGCTAATTTTAGCTCTCTTTGAATGAAATTTACATGTTATTAGCATAAGTTTGTTGTTCCAGTTGTTAAATTAATTTGGAATGATCAAGACCTGCTTTATAGGTGGCATATTGGTGCCAAAGATCGACTTCTATAGTAAATTAAAATATGCTACCTAGCTCTCTTGGATGTTTGCAATGAAATGAATCAAAAAATAAGTAAAGAAAGATCATACTGCATTAGATATGCAAGAAAAGTAGTGAGCATTTTGTACATAAATTTAAAAGATTAGTTGAAAATGTTAGTTAACTTATCCATGACTTCTAGGATTACATTATTTCGATATATAACATGAAAAAATCATCTTAAAAAGACTACTTACTTTTTTCATTGTAAACTAATAGAAAAGATTTTCAATTTTCAATTAAAAATTGAAGAAATCTAACTAGCAAAATAGAAAATGAAGATTGTCATACTTCCTTTATAGAGGGTTGGTTATCTTTCCTCTATAAGGCAATGCTTAATCACTTCTACCTCAAAAGAGATGGTTATCTATTATGTAAAAGTTGACTTGTCAACAAATTTTGAACCCAAACCTCACAGTTTATCATCAATAGTTTTGTTGCTAAACTATTGGTTTGAATTTACTTTAATAAAGGAACTACTAGAAAAATTGATGAAAATTTCATTAAAGATGAATTTAATAAAAAAATATTATTATAATTAGCAAAAGAAAAATTTTTAAACCCTAATGACTAATTTGATACAAAACATAAATCTCATGAACAACATTCCTGAAACCATTTAGACAAATAAAAAATGATAACAACAAATTAGTACGTTACAATATTAACTATTCTTGTTTTAACTTCTTTTTTGTTAGATGAAAAATCAAGTTAGAGCTTATTTTCATGAAGCCAAATGGTTATATGAAAAATATATTCCCACAATTGATGAATATATGGATGTGGCAACAATTTCCTTGGGTTACCCATTGTTATCAACACCTTTGGTTGGAACGGGAGAGGCCATCACAAAAGACTTTTTTGAGTGGTTATTAAGTGATCCTAAAGTGGTTAGAGCTAGACCCATTGATGACATGACATTGTATATGGTTTTAATTCTTTTTACACAATAATCATTATATATCTCTGAATTGCAGTGTTTTTTGTTTATTTAAAATTTCTCAGACAAACGTTACCCTTCTAATATAGACTTAGCGTTTTTAGTTTGAGCAAAATAGAGAACATGTTGTCTCAGCAGTTGAATGTTGCAGGGTACAACATGGTCTTTCAGAAGAGGAAGCAATCAAAAAATTACTAAAACAAGTTACAAATGCGAGGAAGGATATGATGAAGAGTGCCTTTCCTCAGCCAGTGTTCCCACGCCCCTTATGAAGCCAATACTCAACCTTACACGTGTAGCTGATGTCATATAAAAGGACAACGATAGCTACACCAATACTGGAACCGTGCACAAAGATTTCATAACTGTTTTGCTCGTTGATGCTGTGCCTGTTTGAGTATGAACCTCTACATGGATGGTTTGCAATATATATTTGTGAGTATGACATGTAAGTGTCCTTTGATTTAATGAGGAAAACCAGGTTCCATATATGAGTTTTGTATTCGGTGTCTGTGTTGCTGCGTGTGTTCACGTTGGACTCCACCAATATAGCGCTAGCAGCGCAGAGTTCCTGGGGTGGACAACTGGTTCGTCACTCATCTGCACTAGATTTAGCAATATTTTATTTCACTGTCAAGGTAGTCTCATCATGACTGATATTTTATTATGTGTTCCTTTGTATAATAAGGACTTGAACGTTCATGGTTTAGATGTAATCAGTTGCATTACTTGTCCTTTGGTAATATATGGTAGAGCTACAATCAATAGTTATAGGTGGAGTATTATTTCATTGGGAAAACATATACCCGTAAAAAGCATGGAGGTTCCCATTCAGGCTATGCCTATAGCTGAGCTGATGTCTTTTGCTTATTAGTTACAAGATGAATAGGTTATTTTGAATGGTCTAGGCATATCAAACGTTTCATCTATTGATGCCAATATGAAACCTTCATAGAATTTATATCCTTAAGGTTCTTTTAGTACCCACCGTTTTCTATATTTGGTTATGGTTGGATCACTTCTTTCAATCCTTACAGTATCATAAGAAAAATTGAAGTAGAGCTAATAGCTTAATGGTAAGTGGTAAGAGCAATTGACTTCTGATCTAATGATTTTCCGTTTGAATCCCCGCCCTTCTATTATCTATGAAGGAAAAAAGAAATGTGATAAGAAAAACTAACACGATTGACCATATAATTACAAGTAAAGGGTTGAAGTTCTAAGAACTCTAAAAGCTTATAATGGTTGAACTATTACACCTAATTAATTGCTTCCAATGAGAATTTATTGGTTCCATATTCGTTTCTTCATTAGCTATTGGTTCCCTAGCAACTGTTTGGAGCCACATGCTCCCCGTAACTTCAATAACACATCATTCTCATCAATCCAAGGTGGCGTCATTTTATAAGACGAATTGCAAGAGATATTGAAGAACTTGGTTTCATTTTTGTTTTTGGAATCTAGACTAGTAAAATGAGCTTGTTAAAGTTGTTAAGGGTAGACTGGACGATCTGAAACTTGGAACTATTAGTTATCTTGTTGACTAACCTATTGAAGATTATTTTAGAGAATTCTAGTGCTTCATTTGTAAAAAAGAAAGAAACCTAAACTACTTGTTTTTATTGTTCTACAGAATATGATTTTGTTGCTTGTATCCAATCTATTCTTGGAGAGAATTCATACATTAAATATAGAAATACTTTGAAAAAGGAAGAGCATAAAAGATGAATTCCTCATTCATCTAGCTCTATGTCAAAGTGATCAACCTTGTAGCCTTTTGGTTTTGGCGTCAAATTCTACTGGCTCATTTGAGCGTCAGCGAGATTAGATAGAGTGTCTGGGATTCGCGATGCTAACCACAAAGTTGCAGCATCGAATTCAACCGTTAGGGGAAACAAATGACGTGTTGTAAGGCTTAGAACCTTTCTTTTGATGAGACATTACAAATCATTTTAGTGGATCAACATATGCACCTAATTGGATGGAGGTTTTCCCAAATAGTGAAAAATGAAAAAAGTTAATCACAAGCATTACTCATGCCCGACTGCCTTAATTAATCTTATTATTTAGTTTGATTTTTATATATTTTTTCTTTTATTTCCCCTCACAGGAAAAGATCTACATGAACTTTTGGAGTGTGCAAGAGACTTGGTTGAATTCGATCATGGACGAAAACGCAAGAGATGAGAACTTCAAGTGAATTCCGCCGTCTTACGTACTCATGTGTAGAAAACATATAGAAAGATGAGCATCACAGGCTTGAGAGCGACACTACCTCATTTTCATGCACGGACCCTTCGTGGTGGAGGCAGTTGCATCGGGCGACAAGGAGCCTCCAAATTCTTCCATAGCCTGAAACGTTCTGGCAACCAGCCATTTGGGTGGGGTCAAGCAGCACTTAATAGAAAAAATTGTGGTTTGCTGCCGGTCACTGTCCCAATGAGCCGAAGCGTATCGGAAGCCAGCCGTTTGAGGCTGATCGAATCAGGTCAGGTTGCACTTAATAAAAGAGTCGTGATCTGCTGCCGATTCCGTCGTAAAACATTGTGAAATAACCTGACACTCCCCGATGAGCCAAAACCTCGTGGAACCCTGCCGTTTGAGGCTGATTGGATCGGGTCAGGTTGCATTGACAAGAAAAATCGTTTTTGGCAAAGCTTGGGAAATACTCCGTTAACTGCCTCCTCTCCAATGTGCTATTGTTAGCTCCTTAAAAAATGGAAATCATGAGCATCCTGTTATACTTGTTAAAGAACGTCGTGACTCTTTTGAATGTCATTTGTGTGAAACATACATAGGAGATGAGATGGCTCTTGAATGTACTCAATATACATTTAATTTTCATTTTAAATGTTATTATTTTTAACTGTAATACAATGTAAATTATTTAAATATTAGTAGAAATTGTGACATGATATTGAGCCATTGAATGTCACGTTCATATCTAATACCTAAGCGTTTATAGATCTTCTATCCATCTGGAATTTATGGGACTTTGTACAAAGGATAATAACAGATATGAGCCACCATACTTGTCAGTACATTTGAATAATATCTAAAAATTTGAATACTAATAAGCCCGTGATCGTTAACTATTAAATCTTTGTTTTAAACTAGTAGCGAAAGGCCAATCAGCTGTATCAACATTTATTCTTAATGTAAAATTTCTCGTCTTAGCCACTTTAAGCTTACTATAATATTCAGTAGTGATTTTTACGATTACAATGGATCTTCAAACGCTGCACATGCGGTACGGTTCACTTCGTGCAGGATTTTACATTAATCTATGATACCCACGTCTATGAATGCAGCTTAATGATAACAATAAAGCCGTTGTGGGGAAAAAAAAACAGTGGTGATTAACAATCAAACATATAAAACAATTTTTCAAGCCATTTGATAGAAAAGCTGGACACTATAATAAATAAACATTATTTTAAGTCATTTGATGCAAAAGTTTGACATTAAAAACCACGGCGGTTAACAATCAAATATATAAATAATTAAGCCAGTTAATGTCAAAACTTAAGTGTCATGTTTCACAAAAATAAAATTATTGTGAAAAAAGAAAGATAAAGGCAGTTAACAATCATGCTCATAAGATATTGCCATTTGATGTCAAAGTTTCACAATTGTGCTACATAGAAATTATTAGAGTATGAGGGTCCATCCCAAAATCTTAAGGCTTTAAGTAAAGAATTCTCATCACTTATAAGACTACAAGTCCATCTTCTCACTTCCAATGTGGGACAACACTCACTTTCAACATAAATGACAATCATAGAAACAAATAGATCATGGTGCGTAACTTTGAACCTTGTAACCAATATTTTGGCCATTTGATATAAAAGTTTCACCATCCTGTTGCATCAAAAATAACATTATTGTGGGAACAAAGAGATTACTGCGGCCATCATTCAATCTGAGAATGAACATACATATAATATTTTAAGCCAGTTAGTGCCAAAATTCCACCATCGTGTTGTATAAAAATTAAAATATTGTGAAAGAAGAAAGATAGGAGTAATTAACAATCAAACTTGTAAACAATATTTTAAGCCATTTGATGTCAACATTTAACTATTCTATTGCATAGAAATGACAATCATAGAAACAAATGGATCATGGTGGCTAAATTTCAACTTATAAGCAATATTCTTAACCATTTGGTACAAAAGTTTCACCATCCTATTGCATCAAAAATAATATTATTGTGGGAACAAAGAGATTAGGGCAATCATCATTTAATCTAACAAGGAATATATGAATAAATATTTTAAGCAATTAATGCCAAAATTTCACCATAATATTACATAAAAATAAATTACTATGAAAAAGAAAGATGGGAGTAGTTAACAATCAAGCTCATAAACAATATTTTAAGTCATTTGATGCCAAAGTTTCACTACTCTAGTGCATATAAATGACAATCTTAGAAACAAAACGGATCATGGTGACCAAGAGTATATTCCTTTACTCTTTTTATTTTATTTTTTATTTTTATAAAAGTTGATTCTTGAACGTCTTTATTTGCCGTATAAATTTAACTTATTATTTGGAAATTATTTAGATTCACGCAATAGATTGATTATTTATTCTAATTTTTTCCAATATCTTTTATAAAATTCGTGTCTTTGAACGGTAAAATTTTGATTTAAGGGATATAATTTCATCTATTGAGCTCAAATACAACTGTTCAAAAGAAGTAAAAAGTTGTCTAACTCATACAGGCTGATCTTATTATAACAAAATTATTTTTTGTGGATGAACAATTTGACTCCTTACAGGATCTTTATATTTTATCTTTTGTTTCTAGTTTTCGTAACGTAAGATGGAAAATTTTAGTCTAATTTTCCTTGTACATAATATATAGAAAGGTCGATTGTTTGTAAAAGTTCTGTCCAATACTTTGTTTGTCGCCGAATAAGGATTGTCCAGGTCTCAACGTATGTAGTCCTACAATACGTGTCAGTTTTCCTCCCGCGGCTACAAAGACATGGCTAGTAATGTGCTCGTAGGCTAGATGCTAGAAGCACATATAGAGAACAAGAATTTGAAAAACAAAATATAGCATAATTTGGTCTCGCTGATGCAAACAATTGACTCTCAATAAAATGGAGCTTCAAAGAAAAGGAGTTGAAAATAATAACAACTAAATCCTCTTGTTAAGGTCTCACCAGCGATGTCAGATGATGCATCTCATCAACCAAATCATGCACATTGACAATCTGTAATGGTATTAAGTACTTTCTTTCATTATGTGATTATATCAACTTAATTAATTAGATCAAATGGTTAGTTTGTAAGGTTACTATAACAGATTAACTAACTAGATTAAGTGGTTAGTCTGTTGTAACAGTTTTCTGGGTTAATAAAGTTATATTTTAAGACAGATTTTCGTGAATAAAAATTGTTTTCTCAGGAATGTGATCCTCTTTTTAAAGAAATCAAAATACAGTTTTACCTTAGAGGCTTATAACTATTTTAGTTATATGTTTTGATTATCAGCCACATAACACAATCCTTGAATAATAATTGTTATTATCATATATGAAAGATTCATTAGGTTAATTGATTTATCAAAGGAAAGATATTAATTAGGCAGGAGGGAACTTGTATATTTAATACAAAAAACTAACACCCAACAAACATAATTTCCACTTATTTCTCTTCCAAATTACTCTTGATTTTCAACTTGGTGTTTTTATCATTTTTTGCGTTACTTTATTTTTCTAAAATAATATCAGGGTAGAAAAAAAAATAAAGAAGTTGTGTCAAACGGGCTTTACGTATAACTCCTTTTTACTATTTTTTTTAAAAGTTAAAATCAACATCAAATCTACTCGCCCTTTATTTTGTATCTTTATTTTTGGACCACAACACAAAACTTCCTTCTTCTTCTTCTTCTTCTTCTTCTTCTTCTTTTTTTCCTTTTAAGCCTTAACCATCCTAGCTTGCTTTTCTATTCTAAATCTTCTTTTGTGATGTTTGTAAAAAAATCCTTTACTTTTCTCTACATTTTCTTGGGATGAAATTGCAAATCCCCCATATGGGTTTTACTCGTACTTTCCAGTGCTTTATCTGATTTATTATGGGCTTCATTCGGCTTATTGTGGGTTTTACTCATCTCATTGTAGGCTTCAACTTTGTTTGCCCCTTTGCAAACTTTACTTTAATTTATTCACCTTTCTATAGAAAGTTCCAGTCAAAACTAGGCCCTGAGCTCTTCAAAATCAATCAGGCCTCAAAAGCTCATAAAATCAACTAGCTTCAGGCTTATAAATCCAATAAGCCTTCCTGCCTAAAAATCAACTCGACCTTCAGCCCACAAAATCAATAGGCTTTCTCAACCCAATAATTTTGATTAATGATTTCCTACGAATTATCTACAATTAAGTGATTATTCAAAAAGCAAGCATGTTATTTTGCATTCCTCTCTTAATTTAGTTCTTTTTCTATTTTTTAATGATATTATAGTATTTGCCTCAACTATTTTGCCAAAAGACATAGGTCTAAAAGTTAATTTCACCATATTTTATTTAACTATTATTTCTAATTTAGGCTTTTAACTCTATGCCTAACTCAAATAGCTTCTTCTGAGATGAATTTGATATCATTTATTATTTGTCTTAATTAAATAACAATAATGTCAAAATATTTTATTTAAATATCATTCTTAACTTAAAGTCCATAAATCTAAGCCTAACATATCATGCAAATTGTGAACGAGATTTGGATGAACCTACTTCTGATTATACGAAGGAATGCTTGTTTGTGCAAGGGGCCCACGTCCTAGAGATATGGGGAACCCATCATGCGAAAATCAAAAGTACCAAGGAAAGGAAAGGTGAGACTCGCTTCCCCATGTCTCCTTTTCCTTTTTGTACTTCTAAAATCAAAGTAATAAATTCTTATTCTTTCTTAGCATAGCCTTTAAGTACATATTTTAAGAATAATTACTTGCATAGTAATATATCATGTATGGTTTTACATGCAAACAAGTTAAAACGATGTGTGGATTATCCCATTATTCTAAAACAACATGTAAGTGACACATTGAAAAAACCACTTGTCATATTCTTTTTTTTTTCCTTTCTTTATATATTTTGTCTTTAAAAACACAATATTAGGCTTTTTAACTAACAAGTCTTTTAATTTCCATATAATAGACATTTGCTTTAGTCCTTTATAAGACTATGTCTTTTTTGGTTGAAATCAAGATAGCATATCCTTTACGCTTTTCTAAATCGACGTACGACTGGAGCCCCTTTAATTGGATATGTTGCTACGACCTTTCTTACAACAAATGCCGTTTAAACCACTCCTAAACGATAATTTTTCCATTCGGCCTTTCAAATACAGAGTCAATGAACCTTCTCCGAAATGAAATTATTTTTTTTGGTTATTTTCTTTGCATTTATTTTCGGCCAAGTCTGAATATCATATCCGTAAGACAATATCAAAGGTTTTATTTTTGCATATAGCTGGAATGAAAATAAAGGAATATGTTCCTGAGAAATTGCAAGGTCCTGCACTTCAACTGCAAGAGGAGCTGCTCCGGTTTGAGGTGCACTTTGTTTTCATTAATTGCACCATCATTCTCAAACAATAAAGTCAAGTGGAGTTTTTACCTTTGAATAGTTTCGGTTGGACGAGTTAAACAATATGGTTGTCATGTAAGTGCTTTCCGTGCTGTGCGTGAAGTCAAGACAAAAGCTCATTTCATTGATCATCGGAACAAAAAGAAGCATATGCTGAAGGTTTTTTTGCTACCATCTGCAAAGAGCTTCAAGATAACGCCAGAGAATGTTTAAAGCATACAGCAGAAGGATGCAATGTTGTGGCAGATCTCAATGCCACAGCTGCCTTCGCTGCCGCCTACACAATACCAAGACGTCCAAATCAGAATTCTGGTTTACCTGTCCTTCTCTATGAGCTTCTCTTTGTGGTCTTCACCGTAAATCACGTACTCTCCCTTGCATGCGCTTTGACGGCAGTAGTTATGTTTCTTTCAACCCTCGCATCCCCATTCGATTTGATAACGTCAAGCAGTCTCTGCCCAATTAGCAGATGCTAGGCTTCACATTTTTGTTTCTTTCCGTCTCCATGATGGTTCCAGCATTTGCGGCGACAACCATTCTCATAATAAGTCATAACGAAAGCTGGACAAAAGTTGTCCTCTTTACCCTTTTTTTCCTTCCAGTCGGTAACCTTGGACTATAAAGTATACCCCTCTATGTTTCTCTTTAAAGAACTTACAATTTCTTACTCCAAAAGATAAGGTAGGCAATTTCTTCTGGTATTTGGTTTTCAGTAAAATTGCTACAATTGTCCTCTAATTCAATGGGTTAAAATGTTCAAAAATTTAATCCAAAAGCTAACTCATAAATTAAAAAATTATTTTTTTATCCTAAAGGCATATGCTTTAGAAGATTGAAAAAAAAAATCTACCCCTTTGCACTTCCTTTCCTCTTAGTTTTCTTTTCCTAGTATATATAAAAAAAACATATACCACACATATATCAGTGTCGGACTTGAAACAAAAGTTCTTAGCAATGCTTGCTCTCAATTGAGCCAGGTTCTTGTAGACTCATTTTGCACCTTCTTTGATTGGAAGGCTTAAATTTCTTACTCTAGATGCTAAAGAATGCACAATTCATTCAGGCTTATTTAGGAAACTGAAGGAGCCAACTTAATACCTTCTAGGTTTGCTTTTCTTCTCTGGAATGCAATGCAATCAGGCTCTTTTTTATAGGGCTTCATCTATCGTTGCGTCATACCACAATCCACAAAATACAAAAGCAAACGTGATGGGCGTGCCGCCCTTTGGAAGGCTAAGATTAAAAGTGAGCCAACACCCATGGTCTCTACTACCCTGCCTTGTAAAAGGGCTTGGGAGTTCTGGTCGTTGCAGTGTGATCATTAACTAGTTTTATCTTTCATTTTTTTTGGGCATTACAAAGAATAACCCAATATATATGACCAAGATTATTGGGTTGACCAATAATATTTTAAGCCACTTGATACAAAAGTTTAACCATCCTACTTCATAAAAATGATATCGTCATGAAAAGAGAATGATCAGGTAGCCAACATTTCAGCTTATAAGCAATATGCTAGGATGTTTGATGCAAAAGCTTCAATATCCTTGCTGCAGAAGAAAGATTATTAGAGAAACAGAATGATAGGGGTGGCCGATCTTAAGGAACCCAAACCATGAAAGTTGAACTTGAAGTTGTTGGCCTGTTCCAACTTGGAAAAGATAGAGTGCATATAGTTTGGATGGCGTGCTTATCGAAGCGGTCTAGATTTTTTTTTTTTCCCTCCTTCCAAATAGCTCTTGCTTTCCTTTATAGATTTCACAACTCTTAACATACAAATTACTTATTGTATTTCCATTCATCTACATATGAATTTTTCTCCTTTTTTTTTCTTAACAATATATCAACTACAGCAACCTCTTTGATTATAATAATGAGCCCTTAAGGGTCACATTCATCTCCACACAAAATGTGTTCATGAATCTTCTTATGCAAATAATAAGACTATTGTTCTTTTTATGTACTTAGTTTATGAGTTTCTTTTTATTTCTAGTTGTTTGTGGTTTTAGAAAAGCTTAACCTCTCAAATGCATTTCTATCTATTAATGTGAGTTTATTTTGACCAAAACAACTTGCTTTTGTTTCTCGAATTTCATTTTACAACTCTTAACATTATTGATATCATTGAGATTGCAAATGACAACAGTGAGGGAAAGAAATAGAGCATTGTTCTTCTCTTTGGCAGAACCTGTATTGACCTCTTTCTTCCCTTACACCGTACATGTGTAGCCCTTTATTACTATTTTCGATCGATTGATGGCTGTCTTCAAGTTGTTGATTGATCCCATAATTTATGGATTGTTCTTGAACGCATTTCCGGTCGGTGCCCATGGTGTTTGAATCTGATTCGTTCTTCTCTTGGTACCATAACCAAATGCATCTTAGATTTTCCAAATGCTCCATGTGAGTCGGAATGGCTTTTTATCCATTGAAAAGATGCTCCCATGAATTCAAAACTATCTCCTCTTTACTATTCAATCGTTTCGCCTTGCTCACTAGATGGTACATTGAGTAGAAAGGTTGCATAGATGTTACTATGCCAATTTATACAAAAGAGCTTCATTGTAGTAAATTGCTTCAACTTTAGATGCAATTTGATTTAGGATACAAGATAACGGTATAGTTGAAAGTGGTAGATTTTTTTATAATGTGGAAGGTGTATAAGAAAAGGAAAATCATAATAAGGCCTTAGAGAAATCTTATAAAGAATTTTATTCAATCTAGAAAACATGTAAATTTCTCTATGCATTTATACATAAAAATACATAATAAAATAGGTGACTTACAAACCTCCAATAATACAAATATCTAAATCTATGAGTTTATTTTTCAACAATCCTCCTCAAATTTAATATTTCGTACAAACAAAATATTAAGTTTGTAAGATATACCTTAGTGGATCAAACCCCAATTTGATTGGCTGAACTTAAAATCTTTAATGATTGTTGGGTTTAGCGGCCCGTATGTAAGCTCTATATTACTAAACTCATAGATACGAAAACTTGGATCCAAAAAGTCCCAGAAGTTGGACCTATAAGTTTCCTTCTAATCGTTATACTTGGACTATAAAATATTACCCTCTGTGTGTCTCTTTAAAGAACTTACAAGTTCTTATTCCAGAAGATAAGGCAGGCAATTCCTTCTAGTATTTGGTTTTCAATATAATTGCTACAATAATCCTTGAGTTCAGTGGGCTAAAATTTTAAAAAATCTAATATAAAAGCTAACTCAAAAATTAAAAAGCTTATTTATTTATTTATTTATTTATTTTTATTTTTTATCCTAGAGGCAAATGCTCTAGAAGGTTGGAAAAGAAAACAACCAAAATCTAACCCTTTGGACTTCCTTTCCTTTTATATATAAACACACATACCACACATATATATAGTATCAAACTCGAAACCAAAAGGTTCTTAGTAATACTTGCTCTCAATTGAGCCATGCTCTTGTTGACTCCTTTTGCACTTCCTTTGATTGGAAGGCTTAATTTTTTTACTTTGGACACTAAAGAATGAGCAATCCATTCAAGCTTGTTTAAGAAGTCAAAGGAGTGAACTTAATACCTTGTAGAGTTGCTTTTCTTCTCTTGAATGCAATGCAATTAGATTCTTTTCTTTTAGGGCTTCATCTATCGTTGCTCCATACCACAATCCACAAAACACAAAAGCAAATGTGACGGAAGTGCCGCCCTTTGGAAGTCTAAGATTAAAAGTGAGACAACACCCATAGTCTCTACTATTCTGCCTTGTAAAAGGACTTGGGAGTTTTGGACATTGCAGTGTGATCATTAACTGTTTTTATCTTTTATTTTTTTGGGGCATTACAAAGAATAAGCCAATATGTACGACCAAGATTGTTGGGTTGACCAATAATATTTTAAGCCATTTAATACAAAAGTTTAACTATCCTACTTCATAAAAATGATATCGTCATGAAAAGAGAATGATAAAGTAACCAACATTTCAGCTTATAAGCAATATGCTAGGATGTTTGATGCAAAAGCTTCAATATCCTTGCTGCAGAAGAAAGATTATTAGAGAAACAGAATGATAGGGGTGGCCGATCTTAAGGAACCCAAACCATGAAAGTTGAACTTGAAGTTGTTGGCCTGTTCCAACTTGGAAAAGATAGAGTGCATATAGTTTGGATGGCGTGCTTATCAAAGTGGTCTAGAATTTTTTTTTTTCCCTTCCAAATAGCTCTTGCTTTCCTTTACACATTTCACAACTCTAACATACAAACTACTTCTTGTATTTTCATTCATTTACATATGGATTTTTCTCATATCAACTATAGCAACCACTCCGATCATAATAATGAACCCTTAATGGTCACATTCATCTTTACACCAAATGTGTTCATAAATCTTCTTATGCAAATAATAAGACTAATATTGTTCTTTATATGTACTTTGTTATATGAGTTTCTTTTTATTTCTAGTTGTTTGTGGTTTTAGAAAAAAATTAACCTCTCAAATGCATTTCTATCCAATGATGTGAGTTTATTGTGATCAAAACAACTTGCTTTTGTTTCTCAAATTTCATTTTACAACTCTCAACATTATTGATATCATTGAGATTACAAATGACAACAATGAACTTGGATACCAAAAGAAATATAATTTGGAGGGAAAGAAATAGAGCATTGTCCTTCTCTTTGGCAGAACCTGTATTGACCTCTTTCTTCCTTTGTTTGATCCGTACACTTGTAGCCCTTCATTACCTATTTTCGACCGATTGATGGTTGTCTTCAAGTTGCTGATTGAACCTATAATTTATGGATTGTTCTTGGACGCATTTATGGCCGGTTCCCATGGTGTTTGAATCTGATTCGTTCTTCTCTTGATTCCCTAACCAAATGCATCTTAGATTTTCCAAACACTTCATGTGATTCCGAATGGCTTTTAATCCATTCAAAAGATGCTCCCAAGGATTCAAAATTATTTCCAAATATTCAATCGTTTTGCCTTGCTCACTAGACGTTACATTGAGTAGAAAGGTTGCATGGATGTTACTATGCCAATTTATACTAAAGAGACTCGGTGTAGTAGATTACTTCAAATTTGGATGCAATTTGATTTAGGATACAAGAAAACGGTATATGTTAGATCCTATAGCAACCTAAGAGGGGGGGTGAATTAGGTTTCTCTTTAAAAAATTCACTTCTAATTTATGTTTAATTACTTTTTGCAATTAAATAAAGCATTCAAAGATAATTAAACACAAGAGAGACAAGACACAAGTTTACACGGTGGTTCGGCCCTTTTTCACCTACTTCCACCCTCTTCTCCTTCAACACAATCGGTTGAAGTCCACTTTACTACAAGGCTAGGAGAAACCTTCTCCTACACTTTCCAACTCCTCCTCAAGGAGTCAAACAATCCTTACACCAAGGATCACAATTACAATGTGTGTCTCAACACACATCAACACGCCAAAGGTTATCAAACTTATTACAAATTTTGAACTAAGCTTCTGTAAGATATGCAATATAAGTTCAAAAGCTTCAAACAACTGCTAGAGACTCAATACAGAGTAAATGGAAAAAAGCCCTAAATTCGTTCAAACCCTAGCAAAATCTACTTGCAGAAAATCAACTTCAATAATAGAGTATAATGAAGCACAAATTGATTCTCTAGTAAGCAAGTAATGAGCTTAGAAATTAGTCACCCAATGAAGATTAAAATCGTAGGTTTGGATGAGCTAGGATGAGTAGTATGAGATGCTTCACAACTTGCTTTCTTTGCTTATAATTTTCAGACCTTTTTTCATGGTGAAGACAAACTTGCTTAAATACCTTCAAAGCAACTAACCTCTCACTTCAAAGAGTCGTTCTGACACTTCTGAGCACCATCAAATCTTATTCCCGTTGGAGCTCCTTATTTCCCTCTTCACTGTCCATTTTCAAGCTTAAGAGAGACAGAATGTGGGAGAAGAGGTTCTGCCTTTGTTTATTTCAAAATCCCGTCCAAAACGGTGCAGTTTTGGTCTCAACTTAAATATCTATAATTCGGGTTCTATGGAGCAAGTTTTGGGTCTCACTCAAATCTTCTTCAATTCTCTCCAATCTTGAATCAATTCTTCGTGGGTCCTTCATAGATTGATAGAACATCCTTTTCCTTACAAAAGCCCTTTGAAATCGTCTTTAGAAACCTTCTAATCTGCTTCCAATTTCACTTTTGATCAGTTAGGGCAAAAACTCGATGAGCTTCACCATTTCTTCAAATTTGATCCTCTCTGAGCAGTGGGTCTTTGATTTTTCTTCACAAAAATCTTCTCCTCTTCATTATTTTTCCAACGAGCTATCATGCGCCTTGATCGAAGGTGAAACGGGTGGCCAAATCTACCGGCAAAGTCACAGCGTCATCGCGGGTCGAATTCTGGGTCGCGGGTCGCGCATTCTGGACTGGGTCGCGCACTGGGTCACGTTCTGGGCCTGAGTCACATTCTCTGGACTGGGTCAAACCTCTCTGGACTGGGTCAGACTTTTCTGGATTGGGTCAGACTTTGCACTGGGCTCATTCTAACCCAATTTCCTACATACAATTTCAGCATTAATTTTCTTATAAAACCCATAAATAATCAAATATTAATATAATATTTTCATATTATAATTCTATTTAATTATCAATATATTCCAACAAAATGTTATAATATTATCATATTATAATATCCATTTTTCTTATCATCAAAATGTTTATATATTCTAATATCATTAAAATATATTCCAACATTCTCTCCCTTTTTTATGATGATAAAATAAAACATTTTAATGCAATATGAGTTTCCAAATTAGAGCAACAACTCTTCACTTTTCAAGTTTCCAAAATAAATATGATCATTTGTTGGACAACTTTAAGCGTATATATTGATGCATAAATTAATCCAAATTCAACACACATTAATATAATCCATAAGAAATATATTCCCTAGAACAAGTTATATATTTCTTCCCTTATAACAAGTTCACAGTGCATATGACCAATATAATCAATATATATTTCTCCCAAGGTGCATATGACTAATATTTTCCAAATTCTCCCCTTATAACAAGTTCAAAGTATATTAAATATATATGATCAATGTAGCATCATAACATATATTTCTCCCCTTTTTTGTTTTATCAACACCAAAAGCATCAAAACATGGACTATAACCAAAATAAGCAAACATTTATCTACACCAAAATCATAAGAATTATGGTATGTGGTTATCTCCAAGAGCTCATAGCTCCCCCTCAAGGATAGCTTTCTTGCAAAGTAAGACAACCAACCACATAACAAAGGGTTATGGTGAGATAAATTTTCTGCATGATAATATCTCCCCTATAGATATATAATGAGAGCATACGGGCTCAATACATACCATGTTCCCTTTCACATTTTCAACATTGTGCAGAAATTTACAGCAAGATATATGATGAACCATTATCATAATATCACCACTATATGATCATAATTAAGAGTGCACAATACTATTACATTGACAGAAGTCAAAATTTACAGCAGCACACATAGTTGCAAATTCATATTCATAGTAGGACCATGTCCAAAATTTAAATTCCAGCAACATAAGAGAGAAAAGATAGATCTTACAGAGTATGTGTTGTATGCTTAGGCAACCAAAAATTGGAAAGATCATACCAGATTTAATGAATCAAGAGCTCCCCCTGAGTAGTAGCGCCTACCATTGTTGTAGAGTGGAGTTTGTAGCAAAGTTTGGAGTTTTGCAACGGAGTTTGGAGTTATGCAGCGGAATACCAAGTAAACTCCCCCTCAAACTAGGAAGGGCCCCCTCTTGTTACAAGAAAGGGAATGTTGATTGACAATGAAGGCTACTTCAATCATGAGATTGATGAAGAGCACATGTATGCCAATACATTAATGTAGTGATGCAGATTTTGCGAAAACTGGACTCATAAGTCATCTACATTACACATTCCTAACTCTCTTCTTAGATAACAAAACCTTTCTTTGTTTAGAGGTTTAGTAAAAATGTCAGCAAGTTGGTGAAGAGTGCTAACATATTCTATGGTGACATTTCCTTTAAAGGCATGATCCCTTATGAAGTGATGTCTAATCTCGATGTGTTTAGTGCAAGAGTGCTGAACAGGATTTTTTGTGAGGTTAATAGCACTTGTGTTATCACACTTCAAAGGTATAGAACTTTGAAATGAATTAAAATCAGCAAGTTGATTTTTCATCCAAAGAACTTGTGCACAGCAACTACCCAAAGCAATATATTCAGCTTCGGTAGTAGAGATAGCAACACTTTGTTGCTTCTTAGAGAACCATGAAACTAACATATTTCCTAGAAATTGACATGTTCCACTAGTATTCTTACGATCAGTTTTGCAACCAGCATAATCTGCATCATTATATGCATGCAAATAAAATGATGACTCTCTAGGATACCATATACCAAGCTTAGGTGTGTGCTTGAGATATCGAAAGATTCTCTTTACAGCAGCAAGATGACTCTCTTTAGGATCAGTTTGATACCGTGCACAAATACACACACTAAAAAGAATATCAGGTCAGGAAGCAGTGAGGTATAGCAATGATCCTATCATGCTTCTATAAGTCTTTTGATCAATGGAAGTACCTTCCGGGTCAGCATGTATATAGGTAGAAGTACCCATAGGAGTGTCTATCTCTTTGACTTGATCAAAGTTGAACTTCTTAAGAAGTTCATATGTAAATTTGCTTTGAGAGATAAAAATACCATGTGTTGTTTGCTTGATTTGCAATCCTAGAAAATAACTAAGTTCTCCCATCATGCTCATTTCAAATTCTTTCTTCATAAGTTCAGCAAATTCAGTACATAAAGATGAATTAGATGAACCAAAAATGATGTCATCCACATATATTTGAACTAAGAGAATATCAGAATCATGTGACTTGATGAATAGAGTAGTGTCTACAGCACCCTTTTTGAAGTTGTTTTCCACCAAGTATGTACTCAAACGATCATACCAAGCTCTTGGAGCTTGTTTCAAACCATACAATGCCTTAGTGAGTTTAAAAACATGATTTGGAAACAAAGGATCTTCAAAACCAGGAGGTTGTTCAACATATACTTCCTCATTTATGTAGCCATTCAAAAATGCACTTTTGACATCCATTTGAAACAATTTGAAATTCTTATGAGATGCATAAGCTAAAAGCATGCGAATGGATTCCAATCTAGCTACTGGTGCATAAGTCTCATCATAGTCTATGCCTTCTTCTTGGTTATATCCTTGTGCAACAAGTCTAGCCTTATTTCTAACTATTGTTCCACGTTCATCCATTTTATTTCTATATACCCATTTTGTTCCAATGATGGTTTTATTTTCTGGTCTAAGAGTTAATTTCCAAACTTTACTTCTTTGAAATTGATTTAACTCTTCTTGCATGGCAATGATCCAATTACTATCAAGTAGTGCTTCTTTGATGTTCCTAGGTTCTTCTTGTGATAGGAATGCAGCAAATGCACAGATATTATAGGTTGAGGAACGAGTACTGACCTTATCCAAGGAATTTCCAATAATATTAGTAGGAGTTACCTCATTTCGTACCCTTGGATAAGTGGGGTCTCTTTGCACATGTTCTTGCCACTCTTCCCTTTCATCTTGTATAATGCTAGCATCGGGAGAGTTGCTATCTGGAGCTTCCAAAAATGGTACAGATTCTGAATCTTTACTTGTACTAGAAGCATTGCTTTGTGAAGTGTCCAGAAGTGGTGCAAGCATTGGATTTTCATCTGCACATGTAATCAACCTTTCCCTTGCTTGGGAGTTAATAGTTTCATCAAATATTACATGGACTGATTCCTCTACCACTAATGTTCTTCTATTTAGAATTCTAAATGCTTTGCTACTATTAGAGTATCCTAGAAAGATTCCTTCATCACTTTTGGAATCGAATTTTCCCAAATTTTCTTTTCCATTATTATGCACAAAACACTTACAACCAAATATGTGAAAATATACTACATTTGGCCTTTTTCCATAAAATAATTCATATAGGGTTTTCTCTAATATAGGTCTGATTAGAACCCTATTTGAGACATAACATGCAGTATTTACAGCTTCACCCCACAAATACATAGGCAAACTATTTTCACACAACATAGTTCTACCTAGTTCTTGTAGTGTTCTATTCTTTCTTTCCACTACACCATTTTGTTGTGGTGTTCTTGGTGCAGAAAAATTATGTTCAATTCCATTTTTAGTGCAAAAATCTTCAAACTCATGATTCTTAAATTCTGTCCCATTATCCGTACGAATGCATTTGATTTTAGAATCTTTCTCATTTTGCACCTTTTTACAAAACTTTTCAAACATATGAAAGGTTTCACTTTTATGTGCAATGCCAAATGTCCAAGTAAATCTAGAGTAATCATCAACAATTACAAACACATAATACTTACCTCCAAGGCTTGCTGTCCGCATGGGTCCAAAGAGATCCATATGTATTAATTCAATTGGTTTTGTGGTTGTAACTAAATCTTTTGAATTAAAACTAGTCTTTGCATGTTTTCCTTTAATGCATGCATCACACACCACATTTTTGTCACATTTCAATTCTGGCAGCCCTTTTACTAAGTCTTTTCTATACAATTTTACAAGTTGTTTCACATTAATATGAGCCAATCTCTTATGCCACAACCAGCTACTATTGTCTAGATTTGCCGCTAAGCATATTTCTTTATTTTTGAAATGTGTTAGATCTAGAACATATATATTTCCTAGTCTTTTTCCAAAAACAGCAGTCTTTTTATTTTTGCTAGATATTTTGCAGAAATTTGATCTAAACTTTACTTTATGGTCCTTATCACATAGTTGACTAACACTTATGAGATTATGTTTCAATCCTTTTACATACAAGACATCATCAATCACAAAAGATGAGGATGAATTACCTATAGTTCCTATACCTTTTATGATGCAAGAGGAATCATCTCCAAATGATACCGTTCCTTCATGTCTTGGGGCAATGGTTGAAAACAGCTTGGGATTTCCAATCATGTGTTTGGAGCATTTGTTGTCCACAATCCATGTTTCCTTGCTGTAATCTATCTCCTCCACTGATTTCAAGCCCTGCAGAACAGAAAATAATCTTTGATTTTGTTGGTACCCATTTTTCTTTGGGTCCATGAGTGTTAGGGATCATTGTGCCTTTTGGCACCCATATTCTTTTAATCTTAAAGCTTCTACCAGATTTCAATGGACATTTATCAATGGAATGACCAACATATTTACAATATGTGCATTTATCATACAAAGAAGTCATGCTGTTTTTCTTTTCAAAGAATTTAGTAAAAGGTTTTGCATCTACATTTGATCTATAGCCTATACCAGCCTTGTCATACATGCCTTGTTGTGATTGTAATATCTTTTCAAGCATAGCACTACCATTAGCAAACTTGTTCAGCAAGCATGTTGAGCTATTTAGTTTGTTTTCAAGCTCTTTCTTTAAGCATTCAATATTTGACAGCTTTATAGTTAAAGAATCAATTTCATTCTTCATATGCTCATGCTTTTCATTCAAATCAGAACACATACACATATTATCATTCATTTCAGATTTGTTTCCATGAGAAAAAATTGTTTCTTTTAGCTTTTTAATATCAAGTTTCATGCTTGAGTTTTCATTTATAGCTAGCTCATATTGATTCTTCATTTTCTCATGTTCTTCTACATTCAAACTTGATTTCTTTAATTGGCATTCAAGCACATTCTTTTCAGATTGCATGCTGGATAATTTTTCTTTTAGTAATTTATTTTCAGATTCTAATTCATGCAATCTATCAACTACTTCATTGAATGTATCATTTAGCTCATTAAATAAAATACAATCTTGACACTTGTTAGATGTACTTACCTCATAGTTATCATAACTCTCCATTGCCATGAAACATTGAAAGTTCCTTTCATCTTCTTCTTCATCAAAGGATGAGTTGTCTTCATCCCAAATAGGCATTGATTCACTCTTTTCAGCATGCCTTTCTATCCCCATGAAGCATACATTTGCTGTCTCCACTACTTCTTCATCCGAAGATGAGTCATCATCCCAAGTAGCCACCATTGCTTTTTTCTTAGACTTTCTATCCTTCTTTGCCTTCAAGGTTGGGCAGTTTGCTTTCATATGACCTAGTTTCTTGCACTTAAAGCAAAGATCATCAGTAGCCTTAGTTGCATTCTTACCTTTTGCTTTGTAGAACTTCCTTATTTTTCGAGCAAGTAATGCAACATCCTCATCAGAATCAGAGTTATCATTATCATTTACAGCAGTCTTCAAAGCAATATTTTTATCTACTTTCTTTGACTCTTCTATATCATGGATTCTTCTATTGATTTGAAGTTCATATGTTAATAGAGATCCTATCAATTCATCTAGCTTCATTGTATTCAAATTATTTCCTTCTTCGATGGCAGTTCTTTTAGCTTCCCAACTTGGATCTAAACATGCTAAAATCTTTTTGACTAATTTCTTGTTTGGATAAGTCTCTCCTAGCAATGTAAGTTTAGTAACAATATCAGAAAATCTATTATACATTTCAGAGATGCTTTCACCTGGTTTCATCACAAACAATTCATAATTATGGATCAACATGTCAATTTTAGAGTCTTTAACCTTTTCGGTTCCTTCATGCAAGACCTCTAATTTATCCCAAAGTTCTTTTGTTGTTTGACAAGTAGAGATTTTATTATATTCAGATGCAATCAAAGAATAATACAACAAAGTCATAGCTTTACCATTTTTTTCCATTTCTTTAGAAACATCATTTGACCAAAGTAAAGGTGATTCTTTAGGTATTTCTATTGTTTTGTTTATGATTTTCCAAGATTCTACATCCTGTCCCATTATAAACATTTTCATTATATTTTTCCAATGGTTATAGTTTGTGCCATCAAATATGGGTGGTCTATTGAAGGTCAATATGGCAGCCATTCTAGTTGCTATGTAAGGTTCACTATTATCTAACTAACGGTGGTTAGATTAGATAAAACGAGGCTCTTGATACCACTTGTTGGATCCTATAGCAACCTAAGAGGGGGGGTGAATTAGGTTTCTCTTTAAAAAATTCACTTCTAATTTATGTTTAATTACTTTTTGCAATTAAATAAAGCATTCAAAGATAATTAAACACAAGAGAGACAAGACACAAGTTTACACGGTGGTTCGGCCCTTTTTCACCTACTTCCACCCTCTTCTCCTTCAACACAATCGGTTGAAGTCCACTTTACTACAAGGCTAGGAGAAACCTTCTCCTACACTTTCCAACTCCTTCTCAAGGAGTCAAACAATCCTTATACCAAGGATCACAATTACAATGTGCGTCTCAACACACATCAACACGCCAAAGGTTATCAAACTTATTACAAATTTCGAACTAAGCTTCTGTAAGATATGCAATACAAGTTCAAAAGCTTCAAACAACTGCTAGAGGCTCAATACAGAGTAAATGGACAAAAGCCCCAAATTCGTTCAAACCCTAGCAAAATCTACTTACAGAAAATCAACTTCAATAATAGAGTATAATGAAGCACAAATTGATTCTCTAGTAAGCAAGTAATGAGCTTAGAAATTAGTCACCCAATGAAGATCAAAATCGTAGGTTTGGATGAGCTAGGATGAGTAGTATGAGATGCTTCACAACTTGCTTTCTTTGCTTATAATTTTCGGACCTTTTTTCATGGTGAAGACAAACTTGCTTAAATACCTTCAAAGCAACTAACCTCTCACTTCAAAAAGTCGTTCTGACACTTCTGAGCACCATCAAATCTTATTCCCGTTGGAGCTCCTTATTTCCCTCTTCACTGTCCATTTTCAAGCTTAAGAGAGACAGAATGTGGGAGAAGAGGTTCTGCCTTCGTTTATTTCAAAATCCCGTCCAAAACGGTGTAGTTTTGGTCTCAACTTAAATATCTATAATTCGGGTTCTGTGGAGCAAGTTTTGGTTCTCACTCAAATCTTCTTCAATTCTCTCCAATCTTGAATCAATTCTTCGTGGGTCCTTCATAGATTGATAGAGCATCCTTTTCCTTACAAAAGCCCTTTGAAATCGTCTTTAGAAACCTTCTAATCTGCTTCCAATTTCACTTTTGATCAGTTAAGGCAAAAACTTGACGAGCTTCACCGTTTCTTCAAATTTGATCCTCTCTGAGCAGTGGGTCTTTGATTTTTCTTCACAAAAATCTTCTCCTCTTCATTATTTTTCCAACGAGCTATCATGCACCTTGATCGGAGGTGAAAGGGGTGGCCAAATCTACCGGCAAAGTCACAACGTCATCGCGGGTCGAATTCTGGGTCGCGGGTCACGTATTCTGGACTGGGTCGCGCATTGGGTCACGTTCTGGGCCTGAGTCACATTCTCTGGACTGGGTCAAACCTCTCTGGACTGGGTCAGACTTTTCTGGATTGGGTCAGACTTTAGACTAGGCTCATTCTAACCCAATTTCCTGCATACAATTTCAACATTAATTTTCTTATAAAACTCATAAATAATCAAATATTAATTATAATATTTTCATATTATAATTCTATTTAATTATCAATATATTCCACCAAAATGTTATAATATTATCATATTATAATATTTATTTTTCTTATCATCAAAATGTTTATATATTCTAATATCATTAAAATATATTCCAACAGTATAGTTGAGAGTGGTAGATGTCTTTATAATGTGGAAGGTTTGTGTAAGAAAACAAAAATCATAATAAGGTTTTAGAGAAATCTTATAAAAAAAAATTATTCCATCTTGAAAACATGTAAATTTCCCTACACATTTATACATAAAAATACATAATAGAACGGGAGACTTATAAACCTCCAACAAGACAAATATCTAAATCTATGAGTCTATTTTCAACAACTCACCTCAAATTTAATATTTCGTACAAAAAAAATATTAAATTTGTAAGATAAACCTTTGTGGATCAAAACCTAATTTGATTGGGTGAACTTAAAATCTTTAATGATTGCTGGGTTTAGTGGCCCGTATGTAAGCTCTATATTACTAAACTCATAGATCCGAAAAATTCGATCCAAAAAGTCCCGGAAATTGGACCTATAAGTTTAAGAAATTGAGCTTCGAGGCCTAACAAGATAGACTCAAGCCCAAAAAGTCTCTCTTTCCAATTTTTTCTTTTCATGGGTTTACGTACGCTGCACGATTAGTTTCATGACATAAAGACCACAGATTAGTCAAACCTGAATGGCCAACCGCTTCAAAGTTGTCAACCAAGTAGAACTTCATAAGATAAATAGTGGCCGTGCAATTCAAGCGTTGCACTATTTATAATCTAGTAAGATGTTTCTATTCATCGTTTAGAACTTGAAATGGGTTCCGTGCATTTACTGTTAATAAATAATCCAGCTACCCTTTTTCTGCGAGTCAAAAAGAGTCGCTCACACATCACTATGAAATGACAAGTGAGTTCCGTCCTTTCATTGTCATAATTCAACAGCTTTTCCCGTAAAGTTAATAATGAAGCACGGTACTGATTCACGTGAGCCATGTCAGCCACAGACTCCCAACTGAGAACCTCATTGGATCTTTGAAATTTTACCTTATGGTTGAAAGTACGAGAGAGCTGCCACTATCTTATCAAGACATTTCTAGAATACTTTTCTTCTTTTTTTAATTACCCTTTTAATATTGTTCGAAGAAAACGTCTAAAACCCCCGTTGCGCGCTCCGTGTCATAAAGAAAGACGTCCATCGAAGTGGGTAAATCGTTCCCTGCTTAGAGGGGGGTGTAAAGCGATTAAAATAAAATTATCATGAAAACGGAAGGCTCTGGTTGATTAACAATATTTTAAATAATTAAAAGCTTATTAAATAAACATGATATTATTGTGAAAAGAAAAGGAACCTGCTGACCAAAGTTTAAACTTATAAGTAATATTTTAAGCTATTTGCTGTAAAAGTTAACTAGCTCTTGCTTAATTTTTTCTTAACCAACTCTTCCGTGACTTTATGATGGCCGCACGGCTTTACAAACAGACCATTTCTCATATTTTCATTCAATTTTATGTAAGTTAACTCAAATTTAGCTATATCATTAAGCCAATTCCATTAAAACAATGAACCTTTAAAGGTCATATTCATCTCTCCTACCCTACGGCAATGGATCTTTTGAGGCATTTGGAATATTTGGGACTTTGCAAACACTAAGAACAAATATTAGCCACGTATAGAAGGGCTAACCAGTTGGCAAGAACAATAATTGGCACAGTAAGAGGCGGGGAGTCCTGGTCACTTTTCGTGTGACCACCATTAGCTGTAAAGCTTTTATTTTTCAAAATTTTTAGAACAAAGATTAAGTTGAACAATGAATAACTGTATTTGAAGAACAATCAATTTATATTACCTAAATTCTTTACATAAATTATTTTGATTCTTTCTTATTTAAATTAACTATCACATTCAACAAACATCTATGATAACATGCAAAAGCAAGTATTCATCTTTTATATATCTTCTTTTGATTTCTCACTTGGTTTCTTACAGAATTTGTCACTCGTTCTCCCTCATTTTTGTTTAGTCCTTCTTACTACTGTTATGTTAGTAGTGTTACTTAACATTTACTCCAAGTTTTTGTCAAAGCTCAAAGAGTTGATGATGTTTGTAGTATTTGTTAGTAGTGAGTTTAATAAAATACCTAAATTCCGACAATGCTAATAAATGAGCTTATTGTTGAAGTATGCGTTTCACCTACCATCCATGACTCGTCACAAGAAATCAGCACACAAGTCAAACCTTAGAAAATATGAGTATTGCTTGGTGCCTACGTCAAGACAAGACAAGCTATCGTTTCAATGGATGGATTTTATGAATCTTATCATTACCATCTAACTATTATAGATACCAAAATATATGTATAAAATAATCTATAAATAAGATAACAAGATACCATTTGATATATGTCATTACTCTTAAAAATATTTGAGAGATATAGCAGGACGTTTAAGCCCTGTAACAATGGCTTTTAAACCATTTTGATATCATTATTTTTTTTTTATATATGTTTGTGTTAGAGTGATTTTTACTATCATTTTTTTTATTTTTTCATTTATGTTTAAACCACTTTTCATCATATTTTTCAATTGTTGTTCTAACATTATCTTTCATATACCATTTGTTATAGACTTGTTATTCTTTAGTTCAACTTGTTCATCAAACCAAAGTACCAAATGTTACAAACACTAATTTTCAACTCTTATCACACGAAGGAAGATGGATCCTTCTCATCGCTATTCAGAAATCCAAGTAGACGAAACCCTGTACCTAGCTGCTGAAATGTCTCTTCTCTAACTACACCGTTTCCATCTTTTGATTTCTCAAATCGGAATCATACACGCACACAAAAGTTGCTTGGAAAGAAACAATCAAAAGCTATGTCTTTGCTCCTCGAAAACAAGTAGTATAGTTCAAGCGGTGTCCTTTTCAGAATCGCGACCAAATGCCAAGTGGACTCTGCGCTTTCTAAATAATTCAGCCTCCTTTTTAACAAAAGCCGATTGAACATCAATAAGACTTGTTTGATATCTCGCTGTCAGTTGTCAGGTGGGTTCTATGCTTTCAGGGTTTGTAAATAATTCAGCATCCTTTTCAACAAAATCTGATTGAATATCAACAAGACTTATTCGATACATCGTTGTCAATTGTTAGGTAGATTCTCTACTTTCATTGTTAGCACATAATTCAACCTCCTTTTCAACAAAAGCCAATTGAATATCAACGACACTTGTTCGATACATAACTGGCAATTGTTAGGTATGTTTTGTGCTTTTATTGTCAGTAAATAATTCAGCCTTCTCTCCACCGATGCTAATAAGTTTCTGTATATGGCTGATATAATTTTCCTTGTACATGTCTTTGTTTTATTGATTTGTTCTTTTTATATTTATTTTCTGTTAATAATTAGAAAGCTTGCTAAGATAAGTATTGTTAACTACAGAGATGGAACATGTAGTTAACGGAAAGCATGTTGCCTGATATGTCTCCAGGACCCTATAATCAAGGATAGAATAACGATATATTTATATACTTCGTACAAAAATTCAAAGAAATTGCTTATATTTGTGCAATTTATGAAAGGAATTAAAATCTCATCCTAAGGAAAAAAAAAAAAAAAAAGGTTCAAGGGCAATGCTTTCAAAGATCAAGATCAAACGAAGATCATATCATACATCGCCATCCATGGGTTTTGTGGTATCGTCGATACCAAATAATTTGGCCTCATTTCGACGAAGGGGAATTATTAGTCTTATTGCAGATGAATGTAAGCCCTAATGTCAGCCATGGGCTTCCTGCTGAAAATTCTCTGAATTTTTCGCAATGGCAAATCTAAGGTGGTTGATAATTGAACCGAGGTTAACATCCAAGGAATGAGAAGCTGTAAAAATTGGGCATTTGCAACACATAAATCCTAAACTAAATAATCTATTGGAAGATATTCTTCTGTACTTGTATGAAAACGCCGATTGTTAAAATTATTAGCAGCAGCATATGCTAGATAAAGTTTTCTTTGTTTGTGATGGCTTCTTTGTCAACATTTTTGTTTACTTTATTTGGTTCTTTTATATGTTTATCTTTTGTAATTAATTAAAAATTTTATAGAAATGAAAAGCAAGCTGCCTATATGGTTTCTAGGACTCAGTAATCAAGGACAAAGTAATGATAGATTCATAGACTTCAAATAAAATTTAAAGGAATTTGTGTATATTTATTCAAGTTATAAGGAAAGGCATCCTTTACCGTAATAATTATATCTAATTAATCATTTCCTACTTAGATGTGTTTGTAAAGTGATGAAAAGAATATTACCATGGAAGCGGAAGGATTGGATTGACTAACAATAATTTAAACACTAAAATTTTATTGAATAAAAATAATATTATTGTGAAAAGAGAAGGGATTAGGTAACCAAAGTTTTAACTTATAAAGTAATATTTTAACTTTTTTGTTGTGAAAGTTAACTAGCTCTTGCTTTACCATATAATCTTTGCACGACTTTTACAAACAGACCATTTCTTGTATTTTTCTTCATTTTTATGTAAATTAACTCAAATTTAACTATATTATTAAGCCGCTTCCTTTGAAACAATGAGCCTTTAAAGGTCACATTCATGTCACCTACCCTATGTTGACGGATCTTCTGATGCATCTGAAATTTCTGGAACTTCGCAAAGGATGAGAACAAATATGAGCCACGAATAGAAGGGCTAACCAGTTGGCAAGAACAATAATTAGCATTGTAGAAGGGACTCGGCTAGGAGTCCTGGTCACTTTCAATGTGACCACCAAAGCTTTTATTTTATTTTATTTATTTTTTTAGGATGAAGATTGAGTTGAACTATGAATAACCATATTGGAAGAATAATCAAATGGTAATGCCTAAATTCTTTACAGAAATTATTTTGATTTTTTCTTATTTAAATTAATTATTACGTTCAACAAAGTTTTATGATAACATGTAAAAGTGAGGATTATATCTTTTATGTATCTTTTTCATGGAAGTTAGAGACACAACAAATCAGTGGCTCTAGAGGTTTTGTCGCTGGGGTTTGAGCAAATTGGGTTGAAGAATATATCTTTGAATTCGGTTTGAGAAGGTAAAAAAGATTGTGGAGGCTTTAAGTTCTTTTGATTTGTCACTCGGTGTCCTAAAGAATTTACCGCTCGTTTTCCCTCATTTTTGTTTTATCCTGCCTGTTGCTATTATGTTAGAAGTGTTGTGTAACATTTATGGCAGGTTTTTGTCAAAGCATAAAGAGTTGATAATGTTTGTAATATTTGTTGAGAAGTGTATCTCATATAGGATAAAAATGCACTTAGTCTAGGCCTTATTAATAGATAGTTTTGCCTTTCTTCTAAAACATCTTTTGAGAATGTTACTTGACTTCCACTTAACATGTTACTGGAATCATGAAACTTTTTTTTTTTTGGATGTGAGAATGGATCTTTAACTCCTTCAATTAATTCCCTTTAGTAACTTTAATTTTACTGTACAAAGGGGTGTGTTGAGGATAGCATCTCACATTGAATGGAGGTGCACCTAGCCGTAACCTTATTAATGGGTTTACTCTACAATCTTCTTGTTATTGGTGAGTTTGATAAAATACTTAAATTCCAACAGTGCTTATAAATGGGCTTGTCAGGAAGTGGAAGCCGGATCCTTCTCATGGCTATTCAGAAAATGCCAGTGGACTAAACCGTATGACCAGCTGTTGAAGAGTCTCTTTTCAAACTACACTGTTTCCATCTTTCGATTTTTTAGATCGGAATCATACAAGCACACATAAGTTGCTCGTAGAAATCAACAAGAGGTATAATTCAAGCGTTGTCCTTTTCATAATCGCTATCAATGGTCAAGTAGGCTCTGTGCTTTCTAAATAATTAAACCTCCTTTTTGACAAAGCCAATTGAATATCAATAACATTTGTTCGACATATTGTTGTCAATTGTCATGTGGGTTCTGTGCTTTCAATGCCAGTAGATGATTAACCTTTTTTTCCACCGACGCTAATAAGTAACTGCATATGGTAGATGTAATAAATGACTGAACTTAACCTGGGATTATACTAGTTTTAAATTGAAAGATGGCACAACAATTGGCACATTTGTTAATGTCAAAATCTTTACTCAGGGCAACTATTAGCTGTTTAATTCTTATTTGTTATTTTATTGAGAACTCACGAAAAATAAGATAAATTATGTATCATGGTATTTAAAAACCAAACAGATAGTGTTATCATTTATCTTTATAAATATTTTTATCATTCTTATTATCCTAAATTGATTATAATGATTTTAGTGGCCAAAGTAAGAAAACTATGAGAAGAAATTTTTTTTTGAAATATAAATTTTTTATAAAAATATTATTTAAAATGAGAATTAAAAGTTTTTAACTTATTTTTTTTGTAATTTTATAATTTTTGTAATGAGGTATTCTTATATTTTACTGTACACCAATTTTTATTAATATAAACTTATATCTTTTTTAAAAAAATAATTATAATAAGTCTTTAGACAAGCAGTATAACTCTTTTTTAGTAGGTTTACATTCACTACAAGTACCTGATTTGCATGGGTCAAGCTCAGTAATTTTTTAAATCCAAATCCGTGATCCGTCTTGAATTTATGGGACTCTGCATGGGAACAAATACTAGGCATCTTAAACAATTAGCGGGTTTGAAAAAGTCTAAAAATTTAAACAGTAACGGAAGTGTTTTTATTAAAAGGCATCCCCTTACTCGACCTTGTACAAAGACTTAGACAATAAAAAGATGACGAAGGTGTTTTTATTTTTCCTTCTTTTTAGGACTCTACAAAGGAAAGTCCAAAAATTTTCCCCTTTTGGCCTTTTATCACTTTTTCTTTATTGGGTCTCCGTGGAGCATTTTTTGGAAAGGAAAAGAAATTGATCTGCTCAATTCAACTGATTTCTGGGAAGCGTGCTACAGGCCTTGACAATGTTGATCGCGAAGGGGAGTTGCGGTCTTGCAAACGGAAATGACAGAAATAGACATTTGGCAGTGAATTCGGTCAGTGCACGGCGTAAACGAAGATACGTGTCCGTCACAACTTTGGGAAAGTTAAAGAGACAAGACGTCTCTTGTGCAGCGAACCCGACACTCTTTCTAAATAAACTCCGAGTGCCAATTTTTTTTCCTTTTAAAATCAAATTTTGCGTTTAGCGAAGCGCGCGAAAACGCCGATGAATAAAGCACCTTCGTTGTTTTTTGGTTTTCTCAGAAATAGTTAGTTGTCACGAGAAATTATTTTTTTTATTGTTTTGGACTTCATAAAAGTTTTTCTCATTTTTACTGCAGTGAATTGAGTATTATATTGGGCGGCGACTTCTGTGATATCGATAGGCCTTTTAAGCGTCGCACACGCGCTAAAACAAGATTTCCTCCGCAACAAGGATGGCTGACATACTTGGGATAGGCAGCGGCGTGCAGCTCTGTTGATGGATGAAACTATTCTGAGTCTTTGAAGCCTCCTTTCCATCTTTTTCTTTTGGTAACGGAATTATACATAGGCATGCACAAGTTGGTTGAAAAGAAATAACCAGTAGGCTATCACTTTGCACTTGTTTCTTTGATTTGGAAGAGCTAAATTTCCTACCATTCTCGCAAAAGGTTGCCTAGAAGTCTAATTATTGATAAGCAGTTCACTCCAAGATTCTTTAAGATATTGAACGTGACCAGATTAAATACATGTGGTATATCTTCTTGTGGATTTGCTCCCTTTATATGGAACGTTATATATTTCTACCTTGATATGGTTCACACCTAAGAAAATAATCTTCTAAATCAATAAAGGCTTTGCTATCCTAATCTTTTAATCAAAGTATTACAAAAAGGAATTTTTTGAGAACCTATAAGTGTTCCTTTTCTTTCAGGGGCTCCTGTGTCGTTGCCCCTCTCTAGTAATACAAATTATTAGGCTTAGTGCGGATTAATGTGAGCCCTGATGTCAGCCACGGCCCTCTCGCTGATCGTTAGTCGATTACACTTTATTTTGCTCGTTCTTGCTGCACCGAAATGACTATGAAGTTCTATAGAGCCTTTCAAATGTCTCCCATGACTGTCGTACTCATACGTGTGCAAGGGCTGTTAGAAAAATCAAGCTCAAACAAGCTCAAAAATAGGATATTTTCTACTCATCTAAAACACGAAATTGTAACCTTACAAAAAGCATGAAATATCGAATTCATATCAACTATAAGTAGTTCAAATCTTCTCCTTTATTCTCCCTTTAAGACGTTGACTCGATAAGATAGCAACTATTGAAGATCAAGAGATCAAGAGAGGTACTCATGGGAAGTTTCTTACTCTTAAGTTTGTTGTGTATGTGTTATGTGAGAAACTTTACCTTTTATCATATTTTACTTGTTTTTCCCATTTTGCCCTTATTAAGCTTGGCCTTTAATCTCAAGCTCAAAACCTCATAATTTTATTAATAATACATGATCTTCATTGTATACAGTATGTTGAGAGCTAAAGAAAAGATCTAGGCATTTATTGAATGTGTTACTCATATAGTCTCATTTATTACAATTCTATATGGCTAACATTGGCCTATATTAGCTAGCCTCATATTTAACAATAAAATATCTAAAATTTCTCATTTTGGTGAGAGAAAATGCTCATTTTGGAAGGATAATTGGACTGAACAACCTCTTTGGTATCCTTTATGTCCATAACAAGATATAACAGTTGGAAAACCTTTCAAAGTTAAGATTTTATTGAGGAACATTTGTCTAATGAGTAGCAAGAGCAAACTAGCAAAATTGTATGTAGTTAGGATCCAGATAGGCTTGTTTGTGATTTAAATACTTGTGGCGAATTTTCAGCTTCATTAGTGTATCAAGACTGAAGAGTTAAAAAAAATTAAATGGCTTGGGCTAAGTTTATGTGGAATAAAGTGGTTCCTCCCAATATTGGATTGTTTATGTGGAAGTTAATTCATTACAGCATCCCTTTGGAATGTAATATGCAAATAAGAGTAATCTAATTGGCATCTAGGTGTTATTGCTATGAAAGGGGTGAAAGAGAGACAATAGATCATGTATGTATGCATAGTAGATTGGCACAATGGCTTTGGCATACATTCGGTGACACACTTCAGGTACCTGTTCGTTTTAATTCTATATCTAACCTTGTTTGTTCATGGTATACAGAGGCATCGTGGCACAATTAAAGGACAACACTAATAGCCATTTTGGGAAGAGTTATTGTGAGAGAAATTTGGTTGGTTAAGAATTTCGCAAAACACAATGAGAAGCATATATCCATACTCAAAATTAACAAAGATGTTACACATTGGATGCTTCGAATGTCAACATTAATCCAAGTCAAGGTACAAGTCTTTTTTATCAAATTTCTCTAGCTTTGTTAAAGATTCTTGTGATTCACATTCCATTGAGGCAAGGAGTTTGGGTTCATTAGCAACCTCCTATTGTGGGGCAATATAAGCTTAATATGGATGGATCAAGTATCATGGGGAATAATGTTGGTAGGGGAATCCTTAGAGATCATAACGGAGATTTCATAATAAGTTTTTCCACCAAGCTGAATCATTGCACCAACATAGAGGCGGAAGCGTATACCTTGTTAGAGGGACTTAAAATATGCCAAGCAAGGAGTCAAGTACCTTAGATTATTAAATCAGATTCGTTTTATTTAGTCCAATGTTTGCTTAAAAAATGGAAAGATCCTTGGAAATTAGAATAGGTCATACATCAATGCTTACCTATGATTCCTTCACATGCACTTGTGCATCATGTGCATCGTGAGGGAAATGTGGTAGCAGATCATTTTGCTAACTATGATCACTTTATTTAGAATGTAACAATTTTTTACCAACTTGGCATATTGCCTCATCCGTGTTTAGATGTTTTTGTTAAGGATCATCTATGATTAGGCAATTATAGGCTACCATGGACTTAAGTGAATATGTTGCCTAATATATTTTATGTTTTTATTTTACTTATGTGTGGTCACTTAAAATATAAGTGACTGATTTTTCTTAAAAGGTTAGGATTATACCCTACCCTTTGTACTCATATAAGGTATGGTTATTACGCCTAACATTATTGGTATTAATAAAATTTGTCAGGGTACTACCCCTATTTTTTTTAAAGAAAAAAAAGATCCAAAATTTCTCAACTGAATGAACTACAAAATCATTTATTCAAAAACAAGTTTAGTAATTTAGTAGTTTTCATTAATATAAGCCCACTTTAGTAAGGACTATTGAAAATAATCCAATAATCTCCCACTTGGGCTATATCAATGGGAATGGTATATAATAAAACCATTTTAGAAAATATTTAAGTGTGTGAACAATATTCCAATCCTAAGACAATTCTTAAAAGTTAATCCAGTCCTATAAAGCTTTAAACTTTGAACCATGACAATAGTTGCATCCTATAAATGGCATAATGACATCTATGATTAAAAGAGCCCTTTACTTTACTGATGTGGACTTAGTATGATAGTGTGACAACATGATGATACTATAAATCTAAATGTATCATCCATTATTGTTGATCTAATTCTTATTTACTAGAGTGAGAATTTCTATAAATGTGATTGTTCAAGTGAAAGTTTATTCATTATGAAAGTCCTGTAGAATGCAAAATTTAAAGAAGGGAAATACAAATGGTTTCTATGTGCTATTGTTATGAGAAGGCATAAAGAAAGATTGTAGATCATCTATTCACACATAGTGCATTGACATAATGAATTTAGGGAACATTTGGTAGCACACTTCATGTACCAATTAGATTTAATTTTATTTATGATATTGTTTTCTTGTGGTATTTGGAGGCCTTATGGCATAATCAAAGATGAGCTATTATCACCATTTTGACACATGTTATTGCAAGTGGGATTTGGTTGGCAAAAAACTAAGCCAAACATAACAAAAAAGGTATGTCCTAATACAAAATTAACAAAGATATCACATATTGGATGTTCCACTTGATTGCTTTCAAACAAGTCAAGGCTTAGGTAAGTTTTCTTAATCAAATCTTGTTATGTGTATTAAAAATCCTTATTATTTCTAATCCATTACAAAGAGGAGTTTGGGTCATGTTACAACCCTCACCAGTAGGACAATACAAATTGAATATAGACAGTTTAAGCATTATAGGAAATAATGCTAGAGGGGGAGTACTTAGAAATCATGATGGGAGCATCATTATGGCCTTTTCACTTAAGTTAGCATCAAGTAGCAATGTAGATGCCAAAGCCTACATTTTACTAAAAGGCCTTAAGATATATCAAGAACAAAAATAGATGCCCTACATACTTGAATCAAATTCATTCTATTTAGTTTAATGTCTACTTAAAAATAGAGAACTATATGAAAACTAAAGTATGTCATTTGATAGTACTTATCCATGATACAAAAGTATATAAAAGTGTAACATGTATGTCAAGAAGGAATTGTAGTTGTAGACCCTTTTAATAATTACGGGCATACAATCCAAAATGTGAAACTTTTCGACTATTCTAACTCATTGCCATGCCTGTGCTTAATTCAAGGATGATCAACTAGACTTAGGTAATTATAGACCACCATAAAGTTAAGCGAATGTATCAATGTATTTCATACTTTTAATTTTAAATTTTTACAAGATAGTTTAATATGTATGACATTATGCCTTTTTCAAGGATTAGGCTTACACCTTGCCCTTCACACTTATTTGATATATGATTATTATGTTCAACCTTTTTATTAATAATAAAATTTGTCATGATACTATACATGTTTCTTAAAAAGATCATTACTTTATGGATGGAATAAAATTTTAGTTGACAAAGATAATTCTTAAGATGATTTTTTATTTTGTGTAATGTGTATTTACTACACAATATCCTTATTTTTTCAACAAATCAATCTTAAATAAATATGTAGTTACTATGAAATCTCCAATTTGTGGGATGAACCAAGATTGGGTCATTCATATGTAGCACTGTTATCACCTAGGAATTTTTGAATTTCAACTTTTTTAGTTTCTCACTCCAAACTAACTTGGTAACAAGAATTTAAGTTTTTGTAATAATTAAATTTACGGTACTGACAACTACAGCAAGATTAAGTTTTAGTAACAGTAATGTTGGAGAGATGATGAACACGTGCTCTCAATCATTAATACAATTTCATGCTTTTTTTTTTTTTACGTTTTTATCTCTAGAAGTGATTAAAAAAAAGCGTGGTGACAAAAAGCTCTTTTGTGACATAAATGTAAAATTGTTTTAATCTTTTAGGTTCTTTTGTTTGTAAAAGCTTTTTACATTAACCCAAATACTCAAAGAGAATGAACATAAAAACAAAAAAAGTATAAAAATTTGTTCTGTTTGCTTTTCAGCCATTACAATGTAGCATTTTTTTTCTTCTAATATATAATACATATTCTTTATATGGAGAAAAATTGCTTTAGATGATAATTTTTAATTTCTTTGCAATGATAGAATTAATTGTAAATAACACTACCTAAAGCTATGATTATACTACATCACTTCTTTTTTTTAAATCAAATTTGATGAAAGCAACTATCCTTAGGGAAGACCAAAAAAGAAAAGAAAAAAGAAAAAAGAAACGCAGACTAAAAGAATAAAGGTAGAAGTACCTAAAGGAATGCTTTTACCCTAACCTTACGAGACGGAAAGTTAGTTGGACCACTACTCATTTTTGTTTTCCTCTCCCTCTTTTCTGACACGCTTCAACATTAGAATGACATTTTAAAAGTCTCATAGTTCGAAACACTTAGATGCGTATAATTGGCACCAATTTCCCGCGTTGTTAATTAATATAACTTGCCTCATTAATCTCAAAAGGCTGGCAAGTTCTTAGAATTGCCGAGACACCTTACAAAGAAGAGAATATTACTCAATTTGATCTTTTTGTTTTAATCAAGTTCTGAGATGACATAGAAGAAGTTTTAAAATTTTTAAAACTTTGTTATTTTGCTTGAAGAGACGGTTGGTAAATTCAGTAAATGACTGAGTCTTTCCGATCACCGAGGTGAAGAGGCTTTTAATTGATACTCTACCTAATCTTGTTGGTTAAGATGCCCGCGTGATACAATTGGTTGAATTTTTTCAGCAAATAATCTTTTTTTTAAGATTTCGAAAGACGAGCCACTTCGTTGGCACACCAAAATAACGGAAAACACGGTTCCATCATATTGATTGAGGCTTATTACGTTTTTTAGAATGAAAGATCAGTGTTTGTATTTTAGAACTGCCTGGGTTAAGCATGAACATGGATTTTAGGGTCATTACATTTTCCTTTTATTAATTATAGCAAAGAGCCAGCAGAATCTGTCCGGAGGTGCTATTATAGCAAAGGGATAGAAGAAAGTGACAACTAAAAGGACATGTTGAATACACGTAAACTTTCAAATTTGATCCATTTCGAAGGCGAGATTCAACTCGACCACATGTATTCGAGTTTTGAGAGGTAAAGATGGGGTTTTCAAAAAAATTCACTTTTATTGTTTTCTTTTGCTCTTTTTCTTTCTTACAGAGAATTGAGGATAAAATACCTAAAACTACACCATTTTTTACATTAAGTTGATTAGAAGTTATTACCGACCAAAATTTTTTTTAACCATCCTATCCATAATGATTGGCAAAACTACATCAGAAGAACATCTGTCTTCGGTATGTCGATCCACTGGGTACCGATAATTGGTTGAACTTGGCACTTGCTTACTAGATTTGCAGTCCCAGGCAAATCACGCGCTGCAAAATTCAGGATCCACCGTTTCAAACTTTATCACTTAAAGCTGAAACATCACAACTTGATTGCTTGTCATTAATTATCCAAATACCGAATGCAACAAAACTGGAAGTTGTTACCAATAGCATGGGGCTTGAAACAGATCAAATACTGAAGGATTAATGAGATAATAGCAGTGGCAGTAACGTATAAGCTGAAGATTGCACTTACTGCTTGAACACTAACAAGAAGTATCAATAAGAAATAAAGAGATGATAGCAATCATGTGAAAGGTCAACCAGCTAGACCAACCAACTTTCACAATACCCCATCTTTCATGAGCCAAATTGTCCAATCTACAACAGGAACTATACAAAACACTTAATATGGTCTGAATACATGGAGATGAACAGTTTAGGAAAAATAAATAAATAAACAAATAAAAAGCTCAGCTGCGAAAAGGATATCAGAATGCAGTTTGGTGCGTAATAAAGATGCAACGAAACAACCAAAAACGTGGACTCACATGGGGGCAAGATGTAGAGTGGTAACCAGTCGGAGACCTTGTCAACTTATCCAAGAAAGAGCTTCTATCGATTCCCAAGTACCTGAAATCTGTAGAGGTGCCAGTTCAACCTCAATATTCTCAATTTAGAAACCCTCAACTAATGCATTTGGCAGTTGTCGTAGCCTTTCTAAATCCTTGAACTTTGGGCATGTTCTGACTTTGATCGATCGCATAGATGGAAATACATCCTGAAGGTTTCTCTCCTCTGGTACTCCAATACCCGTTACCTGGGGCAGTTCTACAAGATGCAGTTTCCTTAACTTCGGCGATTCAGTTATAATTTGAGGAAACAGATTCTTCAAATTATTACAGAATCTGATTTCAAGGATTTCAAGTTTTTCCAATGACTGGGAAGAAGCGAACACAGCCTCGAGTGTTGGGCAACGTTCTAGATAAAACTCTATCACTGATGGAAATATATCCCCAATGCTGGTTAACTCGGGCAACTCCACAAGATGCAGCTTCTGCAACGTCGGAAAAACTGCTGTATGTGAAGAAGACACAGTCCTCAAATTATCACAGAATCTGATTTTGAGGATTTCAAGGTTTTCTAGGGGCTGGGATGGAGCAAACACAGCCTCGAGTACTGGGCAACAGTCTAGATATAACTCTCTAATAGATGGAAATATATCCACAATGCCCCTAGAATCTCCGACTCCAATGCTGGTTAACTCGTGCAGTTCCAGAAGATGCAGTTTCTGCAACTTCGGAAATCCTGCTGTACTAGGTGGCAATAGAGTCTTCAGATTTTTACGAGATCTGATCTCAAGGATTTCAAGATTTAACCGGGACTGAGACGAGGCAAATACGGACTCGAGCACTGGGCAACGATCTAGATATAACTCTCGTACAGATGGAAATATATCCAAGACGCTCTGCGAATGTTCCATTGCAATGCTGGTTAACTCGGGCAGTTCTAGAAGCTGCAGTTTCTGTAACTTTGAAAATTTGCCTTCCTCTACTCTTATTCCAGAAAACAGTGTCTTCAAACTACGACAAAACTTGATTTGAAGGATTTCAAGGTTTTCGGGAAATTCGGGTGAATCAAACACGACCACGAGCCTTGGGCAACATTCTAGATATAGCTCTCTGAGATATTCAAAGCTTCCAGTTTGCGCATTACAACTGAAGACACTATTCAACTTGAGAAGGTGTGACGCCCACAGGGTCTCTAGATTTTTCACCATTATGTCTCCCGTCTCTTCTTCTTCGTCAGCAGTTGTTCTCGCTTCGGCATCTCTTGTCTCTTCTGTGCCAAAAATAGTCGCCATCTCGGAGCACATCTCTAGTATACAGACTTTCATTGCTAAACCCTTCTCCCTACACGTTCCTGCAGTGACGTCCGATAAAGATCTGATGAACTTATTGTCAATGAAAGAAAAATATTCAGCTTTTATGAAGGCTCCCTCGACGTCAGTAGGAGGACGATCAAATCCAACAATTTCCAGAAACCGATGCTCGTGAGGAATACGATAAGTCTTGAAATAGACTTCTCGGACGGAAGGGTCAACTCTGTGCAAATAGATATCTCCAGCTCTGCGCTGCCCTTTACTAGCGCAAACAAAGAAGTGAAAGTTCTGGAAGCATGGGTCCTCTAACTCGGGAAAGCGCACCAAAATTTGAGAAAGCTCGCTGTGACTCAGCAACATACAAGGCCTCTTTTCGCTGTGCTTGAACAAGCTGCTTTCAGACCAGTTTAGCTCCTCCGGCACCCGCTTTATCTTCCCCCACTCAAAGTCTTTAATATCATCGATGCACGGTAGATCAAGGCGCTTTAAACAAGTCAAGTTGGGAAAATACTCCAGAAATTCTTCGACTTGGGTACCCCACAGATCAAGAACCTCCAATTGCGTCAGCGACTGCAGCGCTGGCAGTTGCGCTAACTTTGAACAGCCTCTTAATTTGAGCTCACGCAGACTGCTAAGATTTTCAAGGGATGGTAGAGAAACAATGCCTGTCGCCGAAAGATCCAGAATCTCAAGCTTCGAACCTGCTCCCAAAATTGGCTCTGCTTCGGAGTGGAAACAACCTCTAAGAGAAAGCTTAGTGAGGTTGGGAAGCTTGCATGTTTTCGGTAACTTGAGACGTGTTTCCGATAGGTCCAGAAGCCGAATGCCAGTCGTACCCCGCAAAAATTCAGCTTCAGTTCCTTGCGGAAAAGTTACACCACGTAAATGGAGCTCCTCAAGTTTGGACAGAGATTCCAGAGATTGTTCTCCTAGTCTGCCGCAGTTCTCCAATAAAAGCTCACGGAGGTTAACAAGGTTGGAAAGGGATACTAGATTTTTAATCTTAGTCTCAGAGAGGTTGAGGCTCCGAAGATGGGTCATGTGCTCAAGAGATCCAGCCCCTAGTTCTTCCAAATGACTACAACATGAAAGATTAAGAACTTCGAGGTTACGGAGTTTGGAAAGTGAAGGAAGACTAGTAATTTCGGTGTTAGAAAGATTAAGTGACTGAAGCATAGAGAGGCTGCTAAAATTAAAGGGTAGAAGACCGATTGTCGTATTTGATAGATCGAGGATCTTAAGCCTTTCCTTTGTACACTTGGACTCATTTGGAATTTCCTCTAGGCTAATAGAACCCGAGAGATCAAGAATTTGGAGGTTAGACAACGCGCCTAGTTTGGATGACCTAGGTAAGGATTCACAACATCGTCCCGAGAGTCTAGTAAGATTTTGAAGACTGCCAAGAATTGGTAAGCGGTCAAGCTTGGTGTGGGAAACATCAAGAATTCGTAGCTTTTCCAGAGGTATCAACGCTAGGTCTTCAAATATTCTAAATTCGCTAGCCCCAGAAAGATCAAGCACCTCGAGGTTCTCCAGATTGCTTAGTGTTGGCAGCATGTTCAACCTAGAGCAGCCCCTAAGAATGAGCCAACGGAGTTCAACAAGTTTGGAGATAGAAGAAGGTACCACCTCGATCTGGGTTCTAGAGAGGTTGAGGCTTCGGAGTCTAATCAATTTCTCAAAAAATTCATTCTTCATGTTCTTCAGGGAGGTAGCACCAGATATCTCCAGAACTTCTAATAAGTCTAGTTCACTGATGCAATCGGTGTTTCCCACCAACAAATCACAGCATCTGAGCACAAGCAGACGAAGGTTGCGCATTTCAGAGAAGGTTGGAGGCAGGGATGTGAATGTAGGACTAAAAAGCACAAGCACTCGGAGTTCCTTCCACGGCTTGAAGAATTCATTACTAACTTCCCTGTGTAGACGGCTTCCATCAATTAGTAGCGTACGTGCTAAACCTTTCACCTGTATGATTCTGTCAGAATCCGAGTGCTTTCGCCTTGTCTGATAGTGCAGTGTTTTTATCATACCGTCCGCCTCCGTGATTCTCCCAAAAAGCGGCCAATCGCCAACTTCAAACAGTCCTAGATTCCACGTCCCTTCATTCCCAGCTCCGCGATAATGGGGAACTCCAAGAGCTAAAGCTTCCATGACAACCTCATCATCTTGTATTTTAAGTATACGACGATATATAAGCTCCATAAGAACCCGATGTCCTTTTTTATAGGCCTTCTCAACACCGTCAATGTTTCCTACGCATCCTTCCGCTATCCAGCAAGCTATCAGTTCATCGGAATGAACTCCTCCATGTCTCTGAAAGAAGTAAAAGCTATACGACCAACAGTTGATCAAAGCCATATCACTCCTCAGCAACATGTCATACACACACAGCAAAATTGGATTCTCTCCTTCAGGGCCCTTCTCACGTGCAGCTGCTTCTTCCAAAGCATCTTCGAGTGTTAGAGTCCTGGAATCTTGCTTCCGAAAGCGATTTAAGGCCTCTGCTATCATAACTATTGCAGCTGGCAGACCCTCGCTCTTTTCAGCAATCTTCCCGGCACATTTTTCAAAACATATATTCTTCTTCACCTTTTCAGCGACTTTTTCTTTAAGTAGATCTAATGAAGAATCTGGATCAAGTTTCTTCACCTCTATCACTTCCTCGCTTGCAATCTCCGTCACTCCCTTCTTTTTCCCGTCCTCAACACGTTCTTTTCTTCTAGTGATCAAAACCTTATACGCCGTTCCTTCATTCCGTTCTAGAAGTTTGTTTATTTTTGACATAAGGTCATCTTCATCCATTGTGCCAGGAAGACCATCCAGAATTAGAAGAAGAAATTTCTTGCCATCAGACCCCGCAGATCCCATTGCTTTAAGCTTAGCAGCTATCTTCCTTCTCAAGCTTTTCGAGCGTTTCTCCTCTAGCTCCTCCTCATCTTCTTTACGCTCCGCATCATCTTTCCCCTCCTCATCGTCTTTACGCTCCTCATTATCTCTCTCCTCAGTAGCTAGTACAGACATCTGACGTACAATACTCTCACCAAGAGAGACGTGATGAGAAGACTTGCTTTCATCTTGCTGGTTCAGAAACACCCAACAGACCATGTGTATTAAGCCCTTGCTGACAGCCAGATCACCTATCTGTTCCGCAATCCATGATTTTCCAACGCCGGCATCCCCTTCGAGTACAATTTTTTTAACACTCTCCCCAGCTAACAGTTTCATTATTTCTTGTTTCTCCTTTTCTCTAAAGATCATAGCTGGTATAGAAAATCCCAAAATTAGAATTTTTTGCAAGATCAGAAGGGTTAAGACTTTATTTTATCACACATGTTTGCATTGGGCTCCACCCAATCCTTAGAAGAGAATCACTTCCCACATTTCATACAAGCTATTGAGGGATCAGTCACTTAAACTCGCACTTTACCAAGGAGGAGTATGAATTTCAGAAATACATAAAATGTAAGAAAAAGAAAAAGAACATAAAAGTTCACAAGTTAATATCGAATATGTACACCGAAAGAATCTTCTCGATCATAGGAAAGCGTATCATGGTGGAGTCTTAGTTAGAAGTACTAAAATATAACAAAACTGAAGGCACGCACAGCGGTCCATTTTTTTTTCAGAATTTTCGTGCTGAAAATGTATTGCTTGGACAAATATTCTCTAAGAAATGAAGCACAGAGATTAGTTCACCCAAACAGATCCTTAAAATCGAAGCTCAATCAACAGGAAAACAGACTAGGCGCAATAGGTTTAGATTTCAAAGCAAAAATTTCACGATTTTTTAAGCGATGAAGACAGGATAACAAAAAGGCCGTGTATCTTATCATTCTCAAACAACATATCTTCCCATATGGAGAAAGAGGGCGACATAGCGCGCATGCACAGCCAAACACAAAATTTCCGATCTAGAGATCCACGATGAGAAATATGCGCAACAAAGGAAAGTGGAAACAAACATTGCAACACTGGTACCGAAGATGGCATAAATAGGAACAAAGGGTGAGAAATACCAGAGGAATCTGAGTTCTCCATCTCACCCTGCGCGTTTTCCAGCCTCTCGCGTACCGACAAACGCCTGCCACCTCCTCTTACTCTTCTGGCGCAAGTCTTTATTTAGTCTACGTCGCAACTTTGCAAACAACCCATTTCCCTTTTTACCCTTCAGGTTTTTCCGCCGTTTCATTGAACTTATTTAAAGAATTTAATAAAATAATTGAACAGTTCGAAACCCACTTTCTTACGACCAACCCATACACTCTTGTCGGCGCGCTTCTCGAGGGGAATTGAGGAAAAAAGCCACCTTCACTGCTTTAGCACAGGTCCTTTAGGAAAACAAATCCTAAGATTACGAGGGATAAAGCAAAGTTAAAGATTTTTAAACAAAATTGTCTTTTGCGTTAGTTTATTCTTCACGGTCCAAAAGATCCAAAGACAAGATTCTTCATAGCGTCCTCGCCACCAATCAATCACGAGAGCCGAAGTCTTTTAGCGAAGTTTTATGTGGCATTATATTATACCTGAGGGGTTGAAAGGCCTCATATTTTTTTAACTAAGAAGGCGTTCCGACCTGACGTACAAATGCTGAAATTATTAAGGCACTAAATAGGAAGTGCAATGAAAATGCAGCTTCTGTGCATCGAAATTTTTTAATTTCCTGATTTACGTGCCTTGTTGAAGGTCCACTTTGTCATGTAATAATTGTCCTATTCTTTATAAGTTGATTTGAAAGAGAAAATGAATTTTTTAATATAATATTAAAGTTGATAATTTAAATAAACAAGATTTAATTATAAAAACATAAGAAGTAGAACATTTATTTTATAATATCACTTATGAGATACAAAGTAATTGTGAGAGAGGCATTAAAATATGTTATATTATTTTGCAACTTCGAAAATACTTTTTATAAAAGAATTATCATTTTTCATACAAATGATCTACTAGCCTTGCGAGCTTATGTTATGATAGAGAATAAATTACCGAAACTAGAACAAAAGATGATACAACCAAACAAAGTAAAGAACAACTGATCCGAAATCTTTTGAACAAAAACTAGCACAATCAGACCATAGATTGACCTTTATTAACCATTTGAATGACGGTTATGTAGAGCTTTTAAATCCTATGAAATTCTTGTCTCTTTTTTCTTTTTATGGTTACTCTCAAAATCTCTCTTAATCTAAGATTAGGGCAACACCACCTTAAAAGACCATTAAGTTTCAATAGGCACCCAAATTGGGCTTGATTTGCCCAAAATTTCTCCACCTCTAGCCTAATGAGGGAGACTCCAAATATTTATTTCTCAAACAAAATACATGCTAGCCAAATGCATACAAAACTAAAACTTCTTTGGCCAAAGTGTCTTTGTTATCATATTTGAACCCTTATCCTTGATATATACTTTCTTAAGTTCTATCTACTTTGTTTCCATAATATCTCGTATCCAATGATATCTTACATCAGTATGTTTTGATGTTTCATAAAAAATAGAATTCTTATTAAGATATATAGAACTTTGATGATTAACTTTATCTTTTTGATGATTTGAGTAAGTCATATAGCACTTTGACTAGCAATAGCTTTACTTAACCTAAGTCTTTCACTAAGAATGACTTACTCAAATCTTACATCAACTTGCAACATTCTTACTAATAATGAGCATGTCATTTATGTAAAGTAGTAAAATGATGAAATCATCTTTTGATAACTTTTACATAAATACACAATAATCAAAATTTATCTTCTTATAAGCTTGTTACCCTATAAAATTCTCAAATTTTCAATACAATTGCCTTAATGTCTACTTTAAGCCATATGAATTTTTCTTAAGCTTACAAGCATAAATCTCTTTACATTATTCTTTGAAACCCCTTGGTTGCTCTATGTAAATGTCTTTATTTAAGTCATTATGGAGTAAAGTTGTTTTCATGTCTATTTGCTCATTCTCAATATCAAGACTAGTAGTCAAACCAATACCACTTGGATTAAGGACAATTCACAATAGGTGAGAAGAGCTCATCATAATTAATTTTTTTTTTTGGTAGCTAAAATCCTTAACAAATAATCTAGCTTTGTATCAAGGTTGTAAAGAATTTTCAATATGATTCAATCTATAAATTCAAATATTCTTCAAAGCTTTCTTATCATTAGACAGTGTCACTAACTCAAATATTGAATTATTATTCAAAGATTTTAGCTCATTTTGTATTGTATCAATCTATTTTTTCTTATTCACATCTTTTACTACTTCTTGAAAGCTTTCAATTTTTCATGCATTGGTCAATAATACATATTATTTATAAAGTATTTAAAGGATAGATGATGATATCTAGTAGACCTCCTCAATAATTGAATTTTAGATGAATACTGCTAAACATCAATAACATTATTTGTCTAATTGTTATTGTTAATAATCACCCTATTGGTCATTTTGAATTTGACTATAAACTTTATACTTAATACTACCTTTAATTTGTATTGGTAACTATCTTTGTAGTTCATTTAGAAAAATTAAATTTATATCAATGCCAACCTCAGAGCCTTGTGACATAATCTTTTCTTTTTAGCTAATATCTATTATATTTTTATTCTCAAAATATACAACATCATGGTTTCCCACAATTTTTTCATGATCAAGTCATAAAAGTTTTTAGCCAAACTCATTAGACCAATAGCTAAGAAATTTAGACTTCTCATCCTTTGGAATATAAACAAATACTTTGCAATCAAATACTGTTTAGGTAGTTATTGAAAACATCTTTACTAATGTAAACTCTATTTGACACAATACCACTGAAAGTAATAGTTGTAGATAAATTGATAACATGAGCTATTATAAGCAATGTTTTAGCTTAAAATGATTTTGACAACTTAACATTTGAAATCATGTATCTACTTTCTCAACCAATGTCTTGCTCATTTTTTCCACTATAATACTCAATTAAGGTGTTTTTAGAAGTGTCTTTTGATTTCAAGTTCCATATTATCTATAATACTTATCAAATGGTATGATATACTCACTATCATTGTTTAATTGAATGTATTTTAACTTCTTTTCAATTTGTCTTTTTACTAAAACTTGAAATTACTATATCCAACACTTGGTTTCTATCTTCAAGATATAAACCTAAAACTTTCTTAAATAATCATCAATAAATGTCACCAAAATAAGTTGCTCACTAATCATCCTCATGGTACATGGGCCACAAACATCCAAGTGTACTAATTTCAAGAAATTTTATTTTTTTAAAGAATGGTGACTATAGAATGAAATTGTTTTTAGTTTACCTGCTAAGAAAAGTGTACACTTCTTAAGTTTTTTCTTAACTCCAAATAGCAAGTTTTTCTTTATCAACATGTTTATATCTTTTTGTTTAGTGAATTTTAGATGCAAATGAACATGTCAAATAAGTAATATAATAATAAGAAAAGTATCGTCCCATAAAGATTGGTGAATACTAGACTAATTAATTACCAACAATGAATTAATCCTAAAATTTATCTAGCAAATCAAAAGATAGTTAATGATAAATTAAAATTCAAAATTTCCAAAACAAAAATTCAAGACTAATTGAAATTGAATCCAAGTAAGAAAAATCAATATGAGAAATATGTTAGATCATCCAATTTCATCATAACTATTATATATGAATTTTCATAGTTTATGCTTGTAAAAATGATAATACTTATGTGGTGGCAAAACTTCTTAATTTATTTACTATCCTATGTCTAGGTATAGTAAACTTATTTAGTTCATTAATTCACTATATCTCTATATGTAAATTAAAACAAGTCAAATGCGTTAGGATCTATGAACATTCCTAGTTAACAATAAATCTTTCGATCATCTTATCACCAAAAGCTACACAAACAATATGATATATGTCTATTCATATTTAATTCATGATTATATATTATAAGAAGCAATTGCATATTGTTACCTATCAGTCTCAAACATGTATATCAAATCATTTAAGTGATAGCCAATCACTTAAAAAAATTAAAAGTAATAACTCACATAAATAAAATATCTTGTAAAGTATATAAACTTATAAAATTCACATCATTATAGTTAGGCTATATCTTCACTCTAACAAACAAAGTTTAGAACATGATGAAATAACAAACCTAAATAATGATAGAAATTAAGCAAAATATGTTAAATAAAAAAATAAGAAAGTTGTCACCATACTATCTTTTCTTCAAGAATTCTTTGCAGAACTCTTACAAATTAAACCAAAATAAGGAATTGCAGAAAGTAGAGGTAAACTATTGCACCTTTCATTTCTCTTCTTTTTCTTTTCTTTTTCTCTCCCTTTTTGGTCTTGGTTCTGGTAGCACCTCCTTTTCTTTTCTTTTTCTTTTTTTTCTCTCTCTCTTCTCTTTTCTCTTATGCAACACCTACCTCTCCTGTAATTCACTTTGCTTTTTCCTATTATGTTGTCTTGGGAGGTGTGCCCTAAGATTCTATCTTCATAATTCACACATCTTTCCTCTTTTTTTTTTTTTTTACTTTTTTGTTCCTTTTGCCTTTTTCCTTCTCTTTTACACATTGCTTTCTCTTCTTCCTTTTTTTTTTTTTTCCTTTTATTCCTCACATGCCTTGCTTGTAGCATTCTTTTCCTTTGCTTATCACTCTTTTATAGTTTGTTGCATAAATAACAAAGATTAAAATAAATATATGAAAACTTAAATGTTATCGCACAAAACTTGTATTATTTATATCTTAAAATAGTCAAAATAACTCTATAAAAATAGAGTTATCAAGACCCCTAAACTTAACATTTTGCTAGTTCTCAAGTAAAAATAAGAGATAACATATGTTTTAGACAAAATCCCTTCATGAAATTTTCCTAAAATTGCTCAACTTAAAACTCAAAGAAAAATATAACTTTCATCGAAACACCACAATTGTTTCATAAGATAAGATAGACTCTTAACTATGTTGACCATGTGTATGTGTGAGTCATCATTTTTTCAACTATATGTACTCCAAATAAATCCACATTAATATGCAATCTGTCAAAATCTTTAACCACACCTCATAGGTTTGCTTTTCATTCCTTTCTCCACTAATTTAAGCCAATCATTTAACTAAGAATCAATAGGCCTTTTATAAGCTTGTAATGTAAGGCTAGGCTAAGGGTAAGATGAAAGTAATTTAGGCTTAATTCACCCATGAACACATTGTTTTCTAGGATCTAATTAAGCTTTTGTCACTTTTTACTTTCTTTCTTTCTTTTCCTTTTTTTTGTTTTGCTCCTTACAAATGATATTTCTATCACCACTTTTCTCATTCTTTTCTTTCCAAAAATGCTTGATCTCCCTTGAATTTTGACATCCACAAAAAGCTACAATAATGCTTACAACAATGAAGCAAGTAGCAGAACTAGAAATGTAACCATTACAATCTTATCTTGTTGATGGTATCTAACTACTATGCTTAATAGCCAATTTTTGGACATTGAATGGCTTGAATCTAACAAGGAATGATAAGAGAATTCCATTCTTGTGTAAATGTTGTATTTCCATTTTTCTTTCTTCTTCTTTCTTTCTTTTTTTCTTTTTCCTTTCTTTCTCCTTTGTTTTCTTTTTCACTGTAGACATGAGATACTATGCCCTATACAATCATTACAATTAATTTCTTCCTATGCTCCATCTTCCTCTCAACTTTTATTCAACTCAAATAGACTTATATCCTAAAAATTAACATGTTCATGGGCATGAGATGAAAATATAATTTGTCAAAGGCTCAAGGGTATATATATATGTGTGTCAAATAATAATAATAAAAAAAAATTATGAATCAAGGCTTAGTGGTGTGACTGGTGATAAATAAATAGAGTTGGCTTGAAAGGCTCAAACGGTCTAAAGATGGCTTAAATCATTTTTTCAGTTAGATAGAGCCTAGGATTTCGCCTCAAGTAAAAATCAAACAAATTCCAAGATCCGAGTGAGATCTAAGATAGTTGCATACTTCACACGAATTTTCTCTAGAGATACACACAAATTTTTAGTGCTTAATAAATGGATCAACATAATCATAATCACACTTAACTTACATCACAATTGTAGGTTTAAACAAAATCTACATCTTCTTAAGAATCACTAAAAATTCACAACAAAGGATTCAATCATGACCTAAGAAAAATTTTTCAATTAGATTTAGTAAAAAAATTTATTTTTTCACCTTTAAACTTGAATAAAGCATTGTCCTCATTGCAAAAAGAAAGAACACAAAAATGAAGGAAAAATAAGACAAGAAACTCCCTTGATTGTAAGTCATATCCACATAGAGCTTTGAAGAGATGGTGGTGACAAAACTTCCAACAAAAGAACCAACAAAATGCTTGGGTTGCCTCCTAAAAAGCGCTTGCTTTATAGTTTCCAGCCAAATTATCTTTAATGTTGTTATTCAAGGAGGAAGAAGATCAAGAGTAGTCTTCTATATGTTGACTCCCTCAAAGTAGGGCTTCAGATGCGGACCATTCACCTTAAATGTGCTTTAGGTGTCATTCATAACTGTTATTGCTCCATATGAGAATACCTTTGTAACAATGAAAAGGCCAAACTATTAAGACCACAATTTACCTAGAAACAATTTAAGACAAGAGTTATGAAGTAATAATTTTTAGCCAACCTCAAACTTTCTTCTTAATATGTGTTTGTCATGCCATCTTTTTGTCTGCTTCTTGTATATTTTGGTATTTTCATATGCCTCATCTCATAATTCCTCTAATTCATTTAGTTGTAACAATTTAGTTTCACCTACAGATTGTATGTCAAAGTTTAAAAATTTTAATGCCCAATATGCTTTCTGCTCTAATTCTATTGGTAGATGACAGGCCTTCCCAAACACTAGCCTAAAAAGAGACATTCCAATTGGTATTTTGAATGTTGTTCTATAGGTTCAAAGTGTATCATCAAATTTCATTGACCAATATTTCCTTGAGGCATTCACAGTTTTTTTCAAAATGCTCTTAATTTTTCTATTTGATATCTTAAGTTGACCACTAGTTTGAGGGTGATAAAGGGTTACAATCTTATGGGTAACCTTATACTTACCCAAAAGTGCTTCAAATTGTTTATTGCAAAAATAGGTCCCTCTATCACTTATGATAGCTGTAGGAATGCCAAGTCGGGTAAAAATATTTTTCTTTAAGAATTTAACCATAGCCTCAGCATCATTTGTTGGTAATGTTACCATTTCTATCCATTTAGACACATATTCAACAACCACCCAAATATACATATTTCCATAAGAAGGTGGAAAGGGTCCTATGAAATCGATACCTTAAATATTAAATAATTCACACATAACAACATTGTTAAAGGCATCTAATGTTTCCTAGAAATATTTCCAGTTCTTTGACATTGATCACATGCAGTTACATATGAATATGCATTTCCAAAAAGTGTGGGCCAATAAAATCCAGATTATAAGACCTTAGCTGCAATTCTGATGGCACAAAAATGACCACCTGCCTCTCTAGCATGACAATGGTGTAAGATGCTGGCCATCTCTTCTTCTGGAAAACATCTCCTTATAATTTGATATACACAAACTTTAAACAAGAAAGGCTCTTCCCAAAAATAATATTTAATGTTAAAAAAAAAATTTCTTTGTTGATATGAAATTTTAGGAGGAAGAACATTAGTTACCAAATAATTGACAAAATTAGCATGCCAAGGAATTCTAATGGATTGGAGCACAAAAATGTTTTCATCAGGAAACTCTTCCATAATCAATTGATCTTATTCCTCTAGATTGGGAATTTTGGACAAATGATCTACAACTAGATTTTCAGTCCCTTTCTTATCCTTGATCTCCAAATCAAATTCTTGTAGTAATAGAATCCACCTGATCAACCTAGGTTTTAATTATTTCTTTTCAAGTAAATACTTAAAAGTAGAGTGATCAAAATAAACAATAACTTTGAAGCCAATTAGATAAGAATGAAATTTATCAAAAGCAAATACTACTGCCAAAAGTTCTTTTTCTGTTGTTGAATAATTCAATTGTGCACCTGACAAGGTTCGGCTGGCATAGTAAATGGTCTAAAAAAATCTATTCTTCCTTTGTCCCAAAATAGCTCTAATTGCAAAATCATTTGCATCACACATTAGGTTAAAAGGTAAGTCCCATTTTGGTATTGCCATAATTGGTGCTGATATTAACTTTTCCTTTAAAGGCCTGCAAACATTCATCAGAAAAGTTAAATTTCACATTTTTAACCAACAAACTTGAAAGGGGTCTAGCAATTTTAGAAAAATCTTTTATGAATTGCATATAGAACCCTAAATGCCCCAAAATTCCTCTAACAAGTTTCACTGATGTTGGTGGACACAATTCTACAATGACCTCCACTTTAGCTTAATCAACCTCTAATCCTTTATATATATATATCTTATACTTGAGCAATATTCCTTCCTACATCATAAAATGACACTTCTCCCAATTCAAAACAAGGTTAGTCTCCTCACACCTTTGTAAGACCTTTGCTAAATTATTTAAACAAATATCAATTGATGAGCCAAATATAGAAAAATCATCCATGAAAATCTTAATAAAATTTTCAACCATATTAGAAAAAATGGCCATCATTCATCTCTAAAAAGTTGATGGTGCATTACAAAGACCAAATGATATTATTCTAAAAGCAAAGGTACAATAAGGACAAGTGAAAATGGTTTTCTTTTGATGTTCTGGTGCAATGTGAATTTAATTATACCTTGAATACCTATTAAGGGAGTAACAAAATTCATGTCCTGCAAATCTTTCTAACATTTGATCAATAAATTACAAAGGGAAATGATCTTTTCTAGTGGCATCATTCAATTTTCTGTAATCTATATACACATGCCATCTAGTAACTATCCTAGTTGGAATCAATTCATTATTATCATTTCTTTGAACAATCATACCTCCCTTCTTTGGCACAACTTACACAATACTTACTTAAGGACTATTTGAGATGGGAGAAATGGTTCCTGCATCAAGCAATTTGATTACCTCAACCTTCACCACTTCTTGCATCTTTGGATTCAAGTGTCTCTGAGGTTGAACAGTGGCTTTGTATTGCTCCTTCATCAAAATCTTATGCATGTAGAGTGAAGGACTAATTCCCTTAATATCAGCTATTTTCTATCCAATTGCTCCCTTATGCTCTCTCAGCACCCAAAGTAATTTCTCTTCCATTGATTTTGTTAAAGAAGAAGATATGATTATTGGAAAAGTAGAAACTTCATCTAAATAAACATATTTCAAATAATGAGGTAAGGGCTTAAGTTCAAGAGTTAGAGGCTCTTCAATTGATGGCTTCGGCTTTATCATGTGTTGTCCTAACTCCTCAAACTTTGTTGTCTTTTGCTATGAATATGGTAGATTTGCCTCCATGAGATTTTCATACTCCTATATCTCATCACTTTTAATTTTCTTATTCTTTGGGTAAGCCAAACATGTTTTAAATGGATCTTTGAAAATTTTTTCCTAAAAGATCTTATTTACAAACTTATCAATTATCTCAACCTTAAAGCAAGAACTATCATTAGTGGGATGCTTCATTGCAGTAAAAACATTAAAAGTGACAGAATCATTTTGAACTCTTAAGCTTAACTTCCCTTATTATACATCAATTAGAGCTTTTCTTGTTGTTAGGAAAGGTTAACCTAAGATAAGTGGTACCTCAAAGTCTTCTTCCATATCTAGTATTATAAAATTTGTAAGAAAGATGAACTTGTTAACTTTCACAAATACGTCTTCTATAATGCCTTTCAGATATTTTATTGATCGATCAACCAATTATAGGGATACTATGGTTGGCTTTACTTCATCAAATCCTAATTTCCTAAAAACAAAACAAGGCATTAGATTACTACTGGCTCCTAAATCACATAATGCCTTATCAAAGTAAGAATCTCCAATAGTACAAGGAATTGTAAAACTCCTTAGATTTTTTAATTTCATAGGCAATTTCTTTTGTAAAATGGTTAAGCATTCTTCAATTAACTTTATAGTTTCATACTCTTCCAGTTACCTTTTGTTTTTCAATATCTCTTTAAGAAATTTTGCATAACTAGGTATTTAAGCCAATGCATCTGTAAAAAGAATGTTAATATGCAATTTTTTGAATACATAAAGGAATTTAGAAAACTGTTTATCTATCTTATGTTGCTAGAGTCTTAGAGGCACATAAGGCTTGGGATTATAAAGGAATAATGTTATCTTGGTTGCCTCCTCAGGTTATGTGCTAACATCCTTTTCCTTATCCCTAACACTTACCTTCTCAATGTCATCTTTTCCTACTTGTTTGCCATTTCTAAGGGTTATTGCCTTTGCATCTTCTATAGGATTCTTCTCTTGCTACTAGGCAAAAAACCTTCTTGTCTTCTTGAGATCATATTAGCCAACTAATCTATTTGCACCTCTAAATTTCTAATTGAAGCTTCTTGGCTTTGCAATCTTGTTTCATTATTCTGTAACATCTTAACGACCATTTCCTTTAAATTAGGCTTTTTTTTTGTTGCCTAAATCCTGGTGGTGGCCTTATTGCATTAGAATTACTCTATGAAAAATTTGGGTGGTCACACCATTCCGGATTGTAAATGTTAGAGTATGGATTATTTTGTGACCTACTTGAATTTCTAACAAAATTAGCATATTTACTACTATGAGTAAAGGCGTTACCTACTTGACACTTTATGCTTGCGTGTCCTCCACCACAATGATGACATACTATGTTTTGAATCCTTAAGACTGGAGCACTTAGGTTATCTATCTTCTTGTTGAGTTTTTCAATTTGTGCATACATTGCAGTGTAATAACTCTATTTTTATAAAGTTATTTTTACCTATTCTTAGGCAATAAATAATGCAATACTCATGAGAAAATATTTGAATTCCTCTTTATTTACTTAAATTTGCATTGCTTTTATAAAATAAGGAGGCATGGAGAAAAAGAACAAGTATGGAGAACCTGATGCTTATTATATGGCAAAATATGGTCAAAATATCAAGATTAAGAAAATCAAGATGGGCTTGGCCTTTGGATGATTGTTATTAGATTTTTCATTATTGTTGGGTTTCTAAATGATTAGAAAACCTAGATAGGTTAGAAGTTCAAAACCTAGTTGTTTTAGATATCCAAAACCTATTTTTACTAAGATAGGAGATAATTTTATACCTAAACTCTATTTAAGAGAAGAGAATAGGCAAAAGAAAGGGGAGGAAATTCAACACAACTCAAGAGAAAGACGAAGAATTCAAGGTTTTCTTGAAGAGAAGACAAAGAGGATGATAAACTTCTTGTTCTTTGATTCAAGATGCTTTATTTTATTCCTATTATTGTTCCTCCTTAGTATTTCATTATTTTTTAGTTTACTTTTGTTAAAGTTACAATGTAACCTAATTATGATGGTATGAATCTTATAATTGTTATGTTTTCCAAGATATTTTGTTTATGTGAAGTTACATATTACTATGTTTAATACTTTTAAGTGATTAGTTACCACTTAAATGATCTAATTTGCATGTTTGAGACTAATATGAGATAATATGTAGTTGCTCCTTGTAATATGTAACCATAATTAAATATGGATAGACATATATCATATTATTTGTGTGACTTTTGGTGTAAATTAGAAATGTTCATAGATTCTATGCATTTAGTTTATTTCAATTCACACAAAAAGATATAGTGAATTAGTGAACTAAATAGATTTACTATACCTAGACATAGGATAGTAAACAAATTAAGAGGTTTTGCTATTACATAGATATTATCCTTCTTGCAAGTATAAATAATCAACATTAGTATCTTGTAGTTATGGTGAAATTGGATGCTCTAACATGGTTTTTGTATTTAGTTTTATTAAATTTAGCAGGTTAGTTTATTCTCTATCAATTTGATTTGTTAAATAAATTCTAGGAGTTGTTCACTATTAGTAATTAGTTGGCTTAGTAATTACTAATCTTTGTGGACGATATCTTATTCATCATTATATTACTTGTTCAATATGTTCACTTGCATTTAAAATTCACTAAATACAATGAAAGCATCCACTTCATGAATTCCACTGGCTTTCCTTAGTAGTAGCCTGTTAGTAAGCCACTGATAAATATTATTTGTCATTTCCTCCAAAAGATCATATGCTTCTTTTGGTGTCTTGTTGTGCAAAGCCCCCTCTGCAGCTGCATGGAGCATAAAATGAAGATTTGTACTAGACCTATTATAGAAAATATATACTTGTAACCATATGAGTAGTCCATAATATAGACATCTTCTCAAAAGCTTATTGAATCTTTCCTAAGCTTTATATAACGATTCATTGTGTACCTGTATAAAAGTGGTAATATTGTTACGCGTTTTAGCATACTTTGCTAAAGGAAACAATTTATCAAGAAATTTTTAAGCCAAATCATCCCATGTTGTAATTGATCTTACAAGAAGAGAAAAAAAGCCAATTTTTAACTTTGTCTCTAAAAGAGAATGGAAATAGACTTAACAACATCATCTATGACTCTATTATATTTCATCATGTCATAGATTTCAAGGAAAGCCTCAATGTGAGCATTCGGATCATTGTTTGGTAGCCCACTAAATTGCATAGAATTTTGAAGCTTTTGGATGAGTGTTGGCTTGATTTCAAAGTTGTTTGCTTGAATTAAAGGCCTCTTGATGCTCGATATGGCACCCTGAATTGTTGGTGTAGTATAGTCTTTCAAAAGTTTGCGTGGATTATCATTACTTGCCATTCTTCTAGCTTCACTTCTTTATTCTCTTAGCTACTTTCATTGCCTTTTGGTGTGTGCTCAATTTTTGAATTAAGATTAACAAGTTATCTTGCTTAGTTGTGGGTCATGCATGTCTACAACACCATTAAATAGTAGCAACTAAAAAATTGATTTTTTGGATAGTCGCCAATTAAAAGGAAATATTTTTTCAATATTCATTATAGCTATTGTAGCTGCTGAAGCAACTATTGGACCAATTATTCTTTCCACAATTTATCATAACAGAAAATCAACTCGTATCAATCAATCAAATTTGTTGAATAAGTAATATTGTATTAATAAGCAGTATTAATCATAGAAATTATAATATATATCAAGTAAAATTAATATGGATGGGGCATGACGTGACGTATTAATCATGTTTACAAAACATGCAAGAAATCAAAGGATTTTGGGCTGCTCACATGATTCGATCTTAATCTAGAAGCAGATTAATTATATTAATTATAAATATCAAAATTCTAGTAAATCATTTATGCCTTAGTGAGCATGTTACCCACTTTTAAAATGGGTTTATTCTACAACAACAAATGCTATTCACTTCACAATATGGGTTTAAACGAAGCAAATTTAATCATTAGTAAAGTGGGAAGGAGCAAAATAGGGGTACTACTATAAAAAAAGAAAAAAGAAAAAACTTAAGCTAGAGGCTGTAGTTATCCGATAAAAAAACCCATTTGTAATATTCATATAACTATTGGATTAAAAGATATATCTATAAATGAAGAATATTATAAAAGATCCAAACACTCCGTAGTATTCTTATTATTCTTAAAAACCCTAGATAGATAAATAAAAATAAGTACATAGATATGATGTGTCATCATATATATGATATATATATGAATTGCCATATATGAATGTTCAATCATTTGATAACCAGAGTCATTCTTTGATAAATGAGTCAGACTCAATAGAATTTGATCAATCCTTTTTTCTGTCGTTAAGGTGGAGAACTAAACCAAGAATTCTCTTTCTTTATCATCAATTGAATCTTTGTTTGAGACCCAAGATTCTATTTTTTCAACAACCCAATCACCATTCATGTTTTTTCTTTTTCTTATCAATGAATAGATCTCTTTACTTGTATGACTTAGATGTCTCGTATTTCTTGAAAAAGTGATTCGATTGATGGGATTTCGTATGATCCTCATGAGATCGATGAGATTGATATCCAAATATTTTTTCTTAGAACATATTGATTTAACCTCATAAGCAGGACCACCACCCCATAGCATGTTGCCACCATAAACAGACCCCCGTATTTCTTTTATAGAATCTCATGTTATGATCTTTTACATCCTAGTCTTCTTGTTCCTTCATCTAGCTTACATTCTTCATGTAGCATTTAGACCAAATGACTATGAAATTATGTCGTTACTTCCATATATTATGGGTAATGTAGGAGACATCTTTATTTTCCCCCAAGGGAATCCTTAGAATTACTACTTCTTAGCTTTTAATTTGCCTTCGACCATCAAATGAAATGTGAATAACCTATCCTCCTCTCTTTAAAACAAGGTGCACTTCTGGTTTTGTCAGTGCTTGAAACAATTTTGTCTTCTCCATATTACTATATCTCTAGAGTCAATAATTTTATATGAAGAACTACTGAACTCAATCACTTGTTGCCATTCCTCTTCAGTTTTCTGTTGAGGTCTATCCTATAGAGGTACTTAAATTGGATTAGTGATCGATTTCTAGGTTTTGTTTTAAACCTAATTGGTTACTTCCAATTACATAAATCAATAGCTTAAATTGCACTCAAAGGTAGGGTGGAAATTCCGCCAAGATCTCTTCTTTAGTTGGGGGGAAGAATCCACACGAATCAGATTTTTTAAGGAACATATCGAGAGAGAATTGGATTTGGTTAGACAATGTGTGGTTGGTAAACAAGGATTGGTTTTTTAGCAAGGTATGGAATGTATTGTCAAATATTCAATATGATTCCACAAGATCTAGTTTCGTTCAAGTAACGGATTCTAGCCAATTGAAAGAATCTTCTAATCAATGCAGAGATCATTTTGATTCCATTAGTAATGAGGATTCAGAATATCACACATTGATCAATCAATGAAAGATTCAACAACTAAAAGGAAGATCGATTCTTTGGGACCCTTCCTTTCTTCAAATGGAACAAATAGAGATAGAATTAAATTGATTCCCTAAATGCCTTTTTGGATATTTTAAATAAAAGCTAGATTAAACTTATGATTATTCAAATTAATATTAATTACTAGTAAACAACTAATCCCTAGCAACGGCGCTAAAAATTTGTTTAGTGAATTTTAGATGTAAGTGAACATGTCAAATAAGTAATATAATTATAAGAAAAGTATCATCCCACAGAGATTGGTGAATACTAGACTAATTAAGTACCAATAATGAATTAATTCTAAAATTTATCTAGTAAATCAAAAGATAGTTGATGATGAATTAAAATTTAAAATTTTCAAAAAAAAAAATTCAAGACTAATTGAAATTGAATCCAAGTAAGAAAAATCAATATGAGAAACATGTTAGAGCATCTAATTTCACCATAACTACTATATATGAATTTTTATAGTTTATGCGTATAAGAATGAAAATACCTATATGATGGCGGAACTTTCTAATTTATTTACTATCCTATGTTTAGGTATAGTAAAATTATTTAGTTCATTAATTTACTATTTCTCTATATGTGAATTGAAACAAACCCAATACATTAGGATTTATGAACATTCATAGTTTACAATAAATCTTTTGATCATCTTATCACCAAAAGCTACACAAACAATATGATATATGTCTATCCATATTTAATTCATAGTTTTATATTATAAGAAGCAACTGCATTTTATTACCTCTCAGTCTCAAACATGAACGTTAAATCATTCAAGTGGTGGCCAATCACTTAAAAGCATTAATCATAATAACATATAACTCACATAAATAAAATATCTTGTAAAGCATAAAAACTTATAAAATTCATATCATCATTTAGGTTACATCTTCGCTTTCATAAAAAGAGTTTTGAACATAATGAAATAACAAACCAAAACAATAATAGAAATTAAGCAAAAGATCTTAAATAAAAAAACAGAAAAGTTGTCACCGCTCTGTGTTCTCTTCAAGAATTCTTTGTAGAACTCTTACAAATCAAACCAAAATCAAGAATTACAGAAAGTAGAGGTAAGTTGTTGCACCTTTCCTTTGTCTTCTTTTTCTTTTATTCTTCACATGCCTTGCTTGTAGCCTTCTTTTCCTTTGCTTATCATGCTCTTTTAGGGTTTGCTACATAAATAACAAAGATTTAAATAAATATATGAAAACTTAAATGTTATCTCACAAAACTTGTATATTTATATCCTAAAATAGTCAAAATAACTATATAAAAATAGAGTTATCACTTTCTCACTCATGTGGCTTAGTTGTTTGTACCATCATACACTTCCATTCTCACTTTTCACTATATTACAAATATTCTTGGAAATCCTAGCTTGGAACAAGCTATCTACACATCAATTATGAGCCCACAATGAGTTTGCATTGTCCATTATTAAAGGTATTACAAAAATCTTTATCATCAAACATCCATATAGAAATCAAATTTAAGCAAATTTCTGGTACATTACTGACATCCTTGAGAATCACCCTTATTATAAATCTCTAGGCACACATTTTTCATATTTACAACTTTAGTCAAATGGTCATTACCCATCTTTAATGTGTCAAAGTTTCCTAGAGTACAGAAAACAAAGAACTCCCTTTTAGAGATAATATAAAGTGAAGCATTACTATTAATTATGAAACCCGTCTCATTTCATGCAAAGTTCATATTGTTATCATAATGTATAAATCATCACTATTATCTTTTTTTTTATTGCTTTCATCAACTTTTTATTTCTACCTTTACCATTCTTCTTCTCATTTTTCAGTTAAAAGTAATTTCTCTTAATATGACCCATCTTGTCACAATGATGACACTTTATATTTTTATGCTATGATCTTGCCTTGTTTGACTTGTTGTAGCTTTTTGAACCTCTGCTTTTTATTTTTCTCCATACTTCTAATAACCAAAGCTTCAAAATGAGATGAAGAACTCTAACTCTTTACTCTTTCTTCTTTCTTCATACAAAATGCGACTTTTAGCAAAATTCATAGTGACAATACCATAGGGAGTAGAGTTACTCAATGATGTATAGAAAGTCTCCCAAGAGTCAAGTAAAATATCATGTAACCAAAGTCTTTATATTTCATCTTCAAATTTGATATCATGGCTAAAAGTTGATCTATTACTCTTTAAAACCTATTCAATTGATTAGATATGAACTGCCTATCTTTGTATTCAAGCCTATAAATTACTTTATTAAATACATTTTATTGTTGTCAGTTTTCCATGCATACAATGATTCAAGCTTATTACATAGGAGTCCAAGTATATGTTTTTTGTTAATGTGATTTAAGATATTTTGACCTACAAATTGTCGAATGAGCCCACATATAACTTTATGCTTAAGAGTCTAGTTAGCATCATTCATAAGGAACTACAAGTCCAATTGCCTCACTAAACATGGATAAGTGCCAACATTAGATATAAAAAATATCTTCTATCTTACCCTTCCAAATACGATAATGTTTTACATTCAAACTAATTAACCTATTAGTGCTTAGTTCCATTATTCAATTAAATCTAAACAAGGCACAACCTAGTCTTTGATACTACTTTGTTAGGAAAAAGGTTTATACTCTCCCACTTCAATTGAGCTTATGAGGAATACTAAAATACAAACAATATAAGTATTTTGAATCACAAGTAAAAGATTCAAACACCATAATTAGAACAAAAGAATTTTCACATGGAAAAGTCCCTTATATGAAGGATAAAAACCACAAGACCGATTACAAAGTCCATTCAAATCTTTTCTATATAAATCTTTAGGTATACAAACCAATCAGATTCTCAACAACATTAACTGGGCAAACATCCATCAATCTAATAATAATAGAATCTATAATTGATAGTGAAAAATAAATTGAAAACACCAACTTAATCAAGAAAAGTTTGAGAAATATCATCTAGATTTACTAGTATAAAGAGCTCTAAATGACAATCCAAATATTCAAAATAAAGAACAACCATTTCCGAATCTACTAACCAAAAATTAGCTTAATTGGACCATGAATTGAACTTCAATAATCATTTGAATGACTACTATGTAGAGCTACTAATTCGTGTGAAATTATACTCTTTATCTTTTCTCTCTCTCATTTTATTTTATGGATGCTTTTTAAATCTCTTTCCTAATCTAAGATTAAGGCAATGCCACCTTAAAGGACCATTAAGTTTCCAAATTAGGCTAAACCAACCTAACATGATTAAGGCAGGGTACAATCCAACCAAGTGCCTATAAGTAAAGAACATTACATCTAAAAGCTAATTTAATAAATATAAAAAATTTTAGTGAGCATAAGCTCCTTTTTGAACACTATATAATACTATTTAGTTAGTTTAGATTTTTATAATTATGTCTGTAAAGTGTAACAAAAAAGAAAAAATTGGAAATCTTGAATAAACAAAAAAGAAAGTAAAAAATAAAAAATAAAATCAACAATGCAATTTCTAACTTTTATGTTACTAGCCCAATTAGTATGCAAAATAGTTCAACCATCTTAATATAAAATCTCTCAACCATTTTTTTAAGTAAAAAAATGAAGTAAATGTATTACAAAAGTCAAAAACATGAAATAAGGCCATAAGCAAACCCTTTCAAGAAAGTTTGTGATGCTCAAAACCAAGTTGACCTTTACAAGACCTTTTTTTACAATTACTTGGTAAAACGCCTAGAGTAGTAAATACCATCCAATTATCAATGTATAAATAGTCTATAGCTAGAAGCTTAGCAACACAATATCATTTACCTTATTGGTTTCTTACTCCCCTTCACATTTCAGGGATCTTTGTGTTTATGCAATTATGGTCAATCTAGGTTAATGAATGACACTAGTTGAATTTGTAAAGACTTGTTGTAGAAATGACCTATCATGCATACATATAGACACAGATCAAACTATATACATCAAAGACACAAGATTTAGGATGTTTGGACCAATACAATGTCTTATATCCCTTATCACCGATGCAACTACCAGTCTTTTATTCTTTATTAAATTTTTTTAGGAGAATATATATGTGCTAATTATAAGATCCATTCATAACTTTCACATAATTTTTCTTGGCACTTACAAAAACATATTTGATTCTCTTTTGGCTAGTGGTTGTTACATAAAATAACATTTTTTTGTTGCAACCCTCATGAGACATAAATCCTCTTTTTTACTATCTTTCTTTGTCTTTAATTATGACTCTATCAAGTTTCTCCTAAATGAACACTACATCTCTAAATGTCCATGTCATAAGTAGTCTTCTAATCATTATTGTATTCTTCACAAAAATATCAATTGGCCTTGGAGTCTAGTGTAGCTCCTTAAACTAGGTAAAGAATAATCTTTCAAAAGTTTGTGTGGCTCATCATTTTCCTCTATCCTTTAAGCTTGACTTTTTTGCTTTCTTAGTTGCCTTTTGAATGTGCATTCAATTTTTGGATCAAAGTTAATAAGTTTTCCTTCTTGGTTGTGGGTCATAAATCTCCATCAAGGCACCTTTAAATAGTAGCAACTCAACAAGAGACTTTTTCTCTCTGCCAAAAAGAAAAAAAAGGAAAAGAAATAAAAGGTAGATTAAACTTAAAAGTTATTCATTTTTTATGTACTTAGTAGTAAACAAACAATCCACAACAACAGAGCCAAAAACTTGTTTGTAGACAATAATGAAGGTAATACATGAATAACACCTCTTATATCACATTCAAGAGTGTAATCATGAACCTCTTAAAATATTAACCTTCTATGGGAATCTTGAACACTAGCTAAATGCATGACCAGGAAGTCCTAGATATCTAGTAAAGTACATATAAAACTAAAGCAATATGATATAAAGAAATTCAATAGTTTACCAAAGACATCCATAGTTCCATTTGTAGTAATTTAGATAACAACATAATTAGCACTAAATAACTCAAGACAAAGGCACTAGGAGACATATTGATCTAATTTCACCTTCATCATCTCTAATGACATACTACACCATCCTTTCAATACTAAACCAATCCAAATACTAGCATATGTAAGAAACTAGATCCAAACATTAATAACAATACTTATCAATTTTGAACTTGCTTAGAGCTCAGAATCAAAAGCTAGAAAACATTATTAAATAGTGCTTGAAATGCCCTATAAGATTGACAAAAAATACACAAGAAAATTCTCACCTAGGAATGTAGGAGACACACCACCACTCAGTATTCATGCATGAGCCTCATGTGCCTAGCGCTTCGCTGCATACGGGGGTCACACTCGCATGTTCACAAGGTCTACCCAGTTCCAATTTTCCATTTTCAACTAGTTTTCCTAGTTGTTTTCTGCCACTAACCTATCTAAACTCAATGGGTATATCATTTTCTACTTTCTTTACACTAATCTACCATTAGTGGTCAAATTTATGCTATCATCTACAATTTTCAAAACCTGACTTGACTCATCCAACCAATTGACGGCATCAATTGCCATGATCCTTTTTGGAATATGATAAAAAACCACCAAAGATTAGTTTTCAAGTATTATTTTATGGCCATACATTATAAGTTAGAGTAGATTAGTGCATAATCATTCTAATGATCCATATCACCAATTTTGGATTTAGGTCTAATCCATCCCAAACTAGTAGCTTGACTTTAATTAATATGACGTACTCTAACTAGATCCACCAAACCCAATTCATCTTATTGCCTCTAACCTAATTTACTAAATCTTATAAATTGACTTGACTTATGAGTTCAACCTGCTTCTAACCTAGACTTAATCCAAATCCATCACCCAAACTACTATGCTTGACCTGATGCTTAACTAGGTCTCAATCTAGGCCACATGACCCAGATCAGTGATCCTATAGTGCCAACACTATTAATACCCATTCACCTCCTTTGGTGGTCTCCGATGATGAAAATACTACCAAATTTTAGATCAAGCAAACATAACTCTTAATCTAGCCTTCTTTTCTCCAAAACAACCTTCCTTAGCTATATACGAGTAAAAATAGGTTTTGGAAACCAGGTTCTCCTCAACCCAAAAGAAAGCCACTTAAAAAAAATCACTTTTTCTCTTCCATATCAAAGGCCAAATGTTTGGATAAGAAATAATAAAGAGAAGTTACATGCCTTTTATTCAAGGTGGATTTAGTTTTATGTGCTCCATTTTATGCTCCCAAGCTTTATAACCAAAGTTTTGATACCACATGTTGAGGATTCAAGTAGCTTTGATACTAATCATTGTAAAAATGACTCATTGCATGAACACATAAATATATAGATCAAATTATAAACACACAAAAGACATAAGATTTAGGAAGTTTAGACCAAGGCTTAGAATTCCAACCCATGACCCATTTCCAATGTCATCACCAAGCACTTAGAGATGGGTAGGCAAAGAGGCACCTAAATGTCAAGATGGTAGTCATGTCAAAAGAATGTGGCCACATTGGGGATGATATGGATTTAAGTGGGAGAAAATGTCACATTCCAAGATGGAACACTCCAAGAGAGAGAATATGGATAATATTATCTCATATTAGAAAGGCAAGTGAAAGGTCTTGGGTTTATAAGGAGTTTAGTAACTCTCCCAAAAAGTTAGTCTTTTGGATTAAAATTGTAAACTCATAATAAAACAACTTTAGAACCAACCCATGACCTATTTCCAATGCCAATGCTAAGCATCTAGAAGTGGGTAGGCAAAGGCACACCCCACTGTCAAGATGATGGTTACATTAGAAGTACGTGGCCATGTTAGGGGAAACATGGATTTGGGTGTTCTAAGATGGAATATTTCAAAAGAGAGAATATGAAAGACATTGTCTTGCATTGGAAGGGAAATTGGAACATCTAGGGGTTATAAGGGGTTTGTTAGCTCTATCTAGTAATCTAGTCTTTTGGGTTAAAATTTCATACCATGCCTAAGTGAAAACACATATACCCAAATATTATAGATTCAAGAGACTCAATTCATATATGGGTGATGCACTTCATTGAATTTTTGCAACAAATGATATCAAAACCGGTTTGATTCCCAACAAGACCATATAGCTTTAGTACTTTCATAATCATTTGACCTGCAAACATGAACTTTTGCTGAAAAGAACGCGTCGATTACTGGAAGAAAAAAAAAAAGCAATAGTGTTTTATAAGAGTGTAAGTTATGAACCCAAGGAATCATAAAATTAACGATAATCAAATCACTCTTTCCATTTTTTTTGTTTTTCTCTTTAATGCAATTTGTAAATGTTTATACTACTTCGAGGTGAATATCCAATAGCTTTTCTTTTTCTTTATTGAAAACGGAAATCTTTATGCTGCTCGTAATCGAGAACTTCAAGTGGCGTGGGAGAAGCGAAAAAAGGAACCTTGAGACCCTCTCTTGCCACGTGATGTCGACGCGGATGCCAGAAGATCAGTGAATTTTTGGCTGGGAAACCCAGAAAGATGGAAGAGTACAGTTTTCAGTACACGGACCACTTTTGGGAACTGCGTCACACGTCTACATGGAAACCCAATTTCCATTTGCTCTACCCGTTGACACAATCACGTCCAGGCTACGCTAGGCTGAGTGACAGACAGTTAAAAAGGATTAGTTCTATAAAATAACGAAAATTTTGTAAACAAGGCATGGTTCTTAGACAAAAGTATACAGATAATATGAGAAAATATGTTTAAAAATTGATGAATTGTATGTATAGATATAGATCTTACTTGCAGTGATGAATAGAATTTCTAACTAAGGAAAGCACATAACGAAATAAATAGTAGTCTACTATTATAATTTAAAAAATATAAATTTAAAGTTATTTAGATTTGGGGAGATTAGAAAAATATTATAACTCTGAATTTATTATATGAAAATCAATTTGCATTTTAAATAGAATTTCCACTTGGATTTCATTAACTTATGTATTGAGAATAATTGATTGCAATTCCTGTTGATTTAGTAGTTGGTGTCTTGACTCTGGAATATTTAACATATTTGCTTGAGGCAAAATCAGTAGTTCCAATTTTAGTGATGAGGCTGATGTGGCAAGAATATGGAGAATCTGATTTTAATACAGACAAACTCAAAGGGCGACTTAGCAACGGTTGATTCCCTAAAGAAGCCAATCAAAGGTCAAGGGTAATCCTGTTGAATCATATCCAAATTATATTCTTCAACAGCCCGCTTTTCACTAGTTCATTTGTTGATGATAATCGCAACAAAAACCATTTTTATTAGATCTCTTCAAATTTTCCGATCAGCTCAGCCCTTCTGTGATGGATAACTCAATCCCTTGTATCCTGTACAGTGTTCTTCCTCCTTCAACATCTAGGCTTGTACTCTTTCCATCCTTAAGGCCGAAACGAAAAATCAAACACTAACCCTATGGTCCAAGGCATTTGAAAGTTTAGAATCTAGGCTTGCACAGGCTTGTACTAGGCTTTTACTATTTCCAACCTTAAGGCCGCAATGAAAAATCAAACACTAACCCTATGGTCCAAGGCATTTGTTGATGATAATCGTAACAGAAACCATTTTATTAGATCTCTTCAAATTTTCCAATGACCTCGGCCCTTCTGTGATGGATAACTCAATCCTTCGTATCCTGTACAGCGTTCTTCCTCCTTCAGCATCTATTCTTGTACTATTTCCATCCTTAAGGCCGAAATGAAAAATCAAACACTAACTCTATGGTCCAAGGCATTTGAAAGTTTAGAATCTACTACTACATCAACAAGGCACAACGAAAACAGAATCTTTGCCGAAGGCATGAAATGATTCAGGCCGTCTCAAACTTCACATTGATAAGGTGACCTTTACTTAAGGGATAAAGTAAGGCAGCCGTGGTATCAATGTAAAGCAAGAGGGGCGTGATAGGTCGAGTACACAACAGGGACAAATACAAGGTGATTAGCGATGGCTACCCTATTTAATGATCAAATCCCAACTCAACTCCAAATGACTGAAGGATACTGGCAGCAACACCAACACTAACACCAATACCAACATCACCTTTCGTGTATGTTTTAAGAAAAGGTGTGAAATTTCGAGCATTCGATTAAGTCCCAAGGTACCAGAGACAATTTTCCGTGCAAACCACCAACTATCCCAGCCAACAAATTCACGATCGGGACAAGAAGCATTTACTTTAAACCAAATTTAAGTTCATACATAGCACAAACATCTCCATCCACATCCAAAAGAAAGGAAAAAAAATTATAAACAGAAAACAAAAGTGCTACGAATCCAACTGAATAGACCTTACTCATTTCACTTACCCACAACCAATTTTGCTGCTGCCTCATTTATTTGGAATTGATCCCCAACGCCCAAATGTGTCATTAACAACCAGACAAAGGTGATGAGCTCTCCCCCTTTTCCTAGTTGAGCAGCATGAGTGTAGGCCCTGCAGTGACTTGCTGCATAGGAAAGCAATTCAATCCACACTCGACTCATTAGCTCCCACTTCTCTTCTATTTCTCGAAGCTCTTTGGCAAGAATACACCCATCAAATAGTACTGATTTGCTTTTACTACCCTTCAAATCAATAGGGCGCACTGTAGTTTTTACATTAAGGATCAGTTTATGGACTAGTTTAAGTTCTTCATTTGTTTTCCCTTCATTCGCTTTTCTGCTAATGAAATCCTTGACCTCAGCACAAGTATCCCGAAAGCTTATTTGGCCACTACCTGCTACTGTAGACATCATATTTGGTTGCATAATAAGAAGATATAACATATACTCTGATAAGACCTTACAGATTTTACGATGACAATTGCTGTTTTCTTCCTCATCTCTATCACACAAATCTGTTGCAATATGCCATATAATAAGGCTCTGATCATAATCAAAGTCAGCAACATAGGGCATCAACTTACTCCTATTATGCCCATTGGTACCTAGCAGAACCAAATCACCTCGGGCTGAACATATCCTTTTTGCAGTGTCGGGATCATTTGCACGACAGGATTTGCTTTCAAGCTCTGTAAATATGAAATGCCATAGGAACTGATTGATCGGTTCATCCGAGATGTATATCATCCTGTCATAGAAATCTCGAAGGCCCAGTCCCTCGATGGCAAAAGTCAAGTATTGGCCGGGATAATTCATGATTTCCTGGATCTTTTTTGGAGGTTTTTCCATACAATAATCAATCAAGTTGTATGTATGTAGAGATTCAGACCACCTCTTAAGTAGGATTTTTGTAGCCCATTTGAAACGCTCCATTTGTTTTGTAACTTTCCATTCTACCTTTTGAAGACTGAGAAAGTAACTGAGCAACCGACTAAAATGTCTGACTATGTTGGCCATTTGATCACCATGCCATGACAACTTCTCCAATGAAATAACTGTCCAATCAGAGACGACAAGCATAAACAAAGCAGTTATTTCCAAGCCTATGGCACCAAAAAGCAGGGTATAAGTAATTCAAACATTAATCTCATGAAGACCGTGCTTTTCCAATGAATAAAAGCTTAAAAGGGCTATCACAATTGCACACCAAGATATAACCCGAACAAAGATTCCCCACCTTGATCGTACTACAACAACCTTCGTATAGAGAACATCATACATGAAGTTGAGTTCGGTTGCTAACACTTCAAAGGCACTACTTGATGTCCATCGAAAAAAAAGCAGCCGACTCTCATCACGCTTGTCGAAACTAAAGATGAGATCCACGATAAGACCCTTGAAGTTTTCGAATAGGTGATGAGCATGTTTCACGACCTCAATATTATCGAGTTGGCGTTTATTTTCTATGCGAGGTTTGGTCATCGATTTCTTTTTAGGTCGTCGTATCAATTCTATCTGAGTTGGGAGATGGTGCTCTCTTTGAAAAGAGTATCTTTCCATATGCTTTGCATAGTCAGGCCCTCGATCAGGTTTTGAAAGCAGGGATTCCAGGAATTTTTTTAGGTTGGCATGATATAAAGCTCGTGTACGCTCCCCATATTTGATGGTTCCAGCAACAAATAGGAAGACTGTAGAGAACCACAGCTTATCTTTGAGAAGGGGTTGACTGATAATAGCAACAGTTGCAGCCACCTGGGTTAGGAGCCCAACCAAATGCCTCAACCACAGAGCATTATCTTCAAGAGCAAATGCAGTTATATTATCTGGACCACCAAGGTGTAACAAAAGAAAGGGAGTCCAAAATACTAAAATGTCAATATTATCATCGGGTTTCAGAGACTTGTCTCGACTTCTGAAAATAAGTCCAACTGTATAATTAGCAGTCCAATCAGCCAACAAGTAAGCAATCCAAATAGGCCATATTACTAACCCATTTCCTAATCGTTTTCGCAATGGCGCAAGCACAATGAGAATGGCCTGTAGTGAGAGACTTAATAGAATGAAACTTTGGATATCCCATGCATCATAGAATTTCTTGATTGTGGATGGAATGACCGAAACCATGTCCTTTTGTTGATGTCTTAATTTTTTTTTCCTTCCCCTTTTTTCACCTATGAAAGAAAGCATAAAAAAATATTAATTTTGAGGTTTGTAAAACGAAAGCAAGAGGCAGACATAAGTTTATATCTTGTTAATGTCTTGCCCACACCAGCCACATTATGATAAAGCAACTCATACTTATTTATGATGGTTAATATATAATACTCATAATTGGTAAAAGTTTATTGTAAAATATAAATGTTCAATAATATTAACCATCGGTCATGAATTTGCAAAAGCTTTTTCACAATAGTAATTCTACCTACACAAAGACAATAATCAATTAAGAAAGTGATAAGAATGGTGAAGACTTACTTCATGAACTAACTATAAATAGAAGGATGGCGTGAACACAGTGATGGAAGGCGACACAACTTGGAAAAAAATAATGGAAAGCACCTACAACCTTTAATTAATTGTTAAGAAAAACGATTCAACAAATTGGGAGGTGAATGTTGAGCTTTGTGTTTCCTCATTAAAGAATTGTAAGTTCAGGAAACTTACCAAATTTGGTCAGATACCCCGCAGAAGCTCAATTCAGCGGCAATAATCCAGTCATCTCCTGACCAAAATTTCACATCGTTGCCTGTCTTGTAATTATCACACAATCAAAATTGAGCATTTGGTATCAGAAAAAGAAAGTATTAGCTGACTAACAAATAGTTCATCTCAAGGAATCGCAGGGATTAAAAAGCGTCACACAACAATTTTTTTTTTTAATAAAAAAAATCAGTTAGAAATGTTTATGCCACTTGCCCGTGAGTAACTAAAAACAGTTAAATCCAGAAATTTCTTTTCTTAAATACAAACTCGAAATATCTCCACGAGGTGACAGTTGAAGACGCGATAAGCTGAAGGTGTGACGCAAAGCGGCCAGGATGAACGGTTCCACATTACGAAAATTATCTGCCCTCTAAATGAGACGGAGCGAAGGAGAAGAATTACCAAGGAACCTGACCCACAGCTCCTACACTGCTAGAGCTTGAGTTCAGAAAAAAGTTTGACCAATGCATATTCTTAGACCGTTGCGGAGCCTGTGGTGCTGTGAAGTTTTTCACAACCCTGGACATGGACTTGGACTTGGAGAGAAACCAAGAGTGTATACAAAGTGGACCGAGAGATTTATCATTTTCTGAGATTTTAATTTCGTAGAGGGGTTGGCTCAGTTGGCAGTCATGCTGTTTGGGACAAAGAGTCTAAGTTACAACTAACTCTTTACCTCCTAATTAGAAAGGAGCTCTTGGTGAGATAATCCATCCAAGATTCATGGGTTTGATGATGAAGTGATCTCACTTGAGAAGTCACACTTCAGAATGACCACTCCTAGGCCAAAGACATCAATGGGGAGGACGATCCAAGAAACACGGAGCAATGGATCCGGTAGTGCAGATTCCAATCAAAGAGATGAAAAGAAGATCATGAACGTTTAAGTGGGACTTAGCCTTGCGGCTACACTATACTTTTCACCTGCAACGGGTGGGGCTAATCTTGACAAAGAAGATGGCTCTTGGAATGAAAAAATCTAAGGCGCGTCTCCTACTCCCCCCACACCCAAATAGTGCTGGGAAATAAGAGCATGAAATCTCCAGTTTCCAGGAAGAGAACATGAAAACAAGGAGCCAAACATAACTCAGACAAGGTCGTATGCGGCAAAAATCAATAGTTTTCCGTATCCATAAATCCAACTGGCACAGATAGAAGGAAGTTCTTCCGCTGAAGAACGTACAAACATAGAACACTAACCCCACCACCGACGTTTGAGGTTTGATACACAGAACGAAGAGTGCACGAGGATGAGAGTTTACCTTTCTTCAGTAGATTGTGGCTCTCCTTGAGATGTTCGGATGGGTGAAGGGGTCTGAGAGATTGTCAAGAATAGCTTGAACGAAGACTCTACAAGGAACTGAAGTAGACTTGGTTTTTCAAGTCCTTTCTTTATTTATTCTTTCTGTTTGTTTAGTTATTGAGTATTCGAAGGACGATGTTATGTATCTGCCAAAATGAATATGTTCTGGATTGGAAGCATCTTTACTGGGCAACAAAATGACAAGGTGTAATTCTGAAGCTGGGATTAGAAGTGGAATAAGTAAGGGTCATTCTAATTTTTCTACTAGTTTAATAATCTCTATCCGTCTCCAACATTCATCTCCTCGTTTCTAACAAATCGTGTTTGCTACATCTAGATTAAAAAATATATATATATCTCAAATGCCCTGTTACGGAATTGTTGTAGTTATGTGGGCTTTTGTTGTGTTTGTGGGTAATATAACTAAGTTGGTCATCGTATGGGCTGGTTAGGCAGGACGGGCCTGAATTTGAATACTGGCCCAAGCCCAAGTGAATGAGTCGTCGGGTAAATAGGGGAAGACGGTGTTGTAAGGGAACATTCTGGTAGCTTTTAGCTTTTCTGGACAGTGCAAGTACGGTTAGGGCTCCTGATTGAGCTTAAATCTTTGTGTTCGTTCGTTGAGAAATCTCCACCATTATTCGGTGAAGACATCAGTGTCCAAATCTCTTTATGGATTTCTTGCTTTGAGGCCCCATCACTAGGTCTAGAGCCGCTGCCCTTTCATATTGGGAACATGGTATCAGAGAATCATAATCCATGAATGGAGACGAGGTTGAACAAGGTGGAACCGGAGGTATCAAGGCTCGACCGACGAAAGAAGGAGTTATCCCATGATGTGAAAGATATTTAACGAAGTCTGGGCATGCTTATCTCGAAAAATGGACGTGTTTTGGGTGGGAGGATTTGCTACTGGAAAGGCATCGATTTCGGCTCCTATCAGTCTGTCTAGAAATGGGTCTGGTAGGGGAGGCCCGTGGGGTTCATCTCGAGGTGCATGGAACGTTGCGCAGTGCAGGCATACAAGGTCTAGGTGGGTTGGGTGGGAGTAATTCCGGAAATTCCGGTTCTGTACAATCGCTTAATTTGGCTAAAATTGCTAAGCTTGATTTTCTAAGGTTTGATTGTTAGAAAATTTGGTCTCTAATGAGACTTTTTTACAAGATCTAAGCATTGATCATGATAAAATAAATGAATTTTTATATGTAATATAAAATAAATCTGAAAAACATACCGTATTGTCATTTCTTAAGTTGTAAATTGCAACTAAGTCTTCCCCTTTATTTTCTCCGATACTGGCTTGATGAGATAACCCAAAAGTTACTGTGTGAAAATTAGGAGGAAGGCGACAACAATGACTGCGTAAAAGCCCCTTTTATCTACCCATGTGAACAAGTAGTTATTTAATGTGTGTGAGTCGTGAGTTATTTGTATTAATGTGCTTAGTGTTTTACGAGAGAGAGAGGGCGTGATGGTTGACGTGGGTAGTTTCCCACAACTAAGCGCAATAAAATAAATTATATTGTTATCTCCAAAAATTTCTCCCTAAATTAACATTAAATATATTAAATGTATATATAAACGGAGAGCTAAAGGTGGGACTCAGCCAATCAATAAAATGTCCATACAAATAGCCTTACTCATTAAAGTCTATAAGATGGACAAAGGCCCACACCAACCAGTACCATATATGCAAAAGGTGAATATATATACAACATGTGTACAATTAAATGGACCAATAAAATTACATTGCATTGCCACGATAGAGAACGATTGTTTATGCATCATTGATATAAGCCCACATTACATGGACTCATACAATGAGCCAACAATCTCCCACTTGGGCTATAACAATGATCATAAAACAAATAATACTACTAGTAGATTTTATATATATGAAAATAATTTTTAAAAACATTTTGTGTTGGTCTAAAAAATTTAGAAACATCCTTTATTGTCGGTCTTATCACATAAAGTTTCACACTCATGGATAATAGTGGTAGTTATGCCATTTAGAGACATAACCCCCAAGATAGTCACAAGAGTCCTCCATTTTACGAACATAGATTTTATATGATAGTGTGGTGGACAAGTAACACTACAAAAGAAATATTGTGTTACCCTTCTATCAGTCCCATTCTCCTAATGACTAGCATCACCGACAAAACCATCATAGGAGAATATCACTTCAAATGACAAACATTATTGACAAACCGTCCTAGAAGGACATCCCCAAGGTGACAAGACATCATTGACAAACCGTCCCAAGAGAATATAAAATGTCTTGTATAGGGTACTCGAGTACATAAATATTTGTGTGCTACAAGACATTACAATATGGCCAATAATAATGTGCCCTGGCCAAATGCTTAAGGTTGCACATCCCTTAAGACTTTATAACTTGTCTTAAACAAGCACGTACATGACCATAAGCTTATTAAAATCAAACAATGGACAAGTAATTAGGATGTATATACATCAACTAGAGTTTACTTAATAGTAAAATAACAGAAGAGATGCTATAATAATAAATGACAATTGCGTGAGCAAAAGCTCCTACGGAACAAAAGCATCTAATAGGGAGTAATAGCTCCCACTGAGCAAAAGCATCAAATAAGGAGCAATAGCTCCCATTGAGCAAAGGAAACAAATGAAACTTCAAGACCCATACGGTCTATATGCTTTTGGAACATAAAAGGGTTTAACCCTTTAATAAGTGGGTCAGTTAACATGACACCAATACTAATTGTGCTTCTTTGCAACATCACCATTTTTTATTTTTCTCCATAACAATCAAAACTATCAAACAATAAAGATGCTCTTTTACTTCAAAATAGAGACATTGAAAGAGCTCCCACTGAATAGCAGTATCAAAGATGCTATTAAGCTCATACTTATGACATGTGATTCGAGAATATAAGGGTAAAGACCTTAACAGTGGGACAAATAGCCATAGTAGCTATAAAAATATAACGGCAAAACCCTTAGCATCTGTGTCAATATGTTATATTACATCATCACCTATCTTAACATTTCATTAATGGTTAAGAATTAAAATTTACTTGTGCTTAGACCTTGTTATACAAACATTGTAGTCAATAAATAACATTACAGCTTTAATAGCAAAACATTACTAAATAGGTCTAGCACTCAAAACAAATGTTGTCAACCTTCTTTTGAGTCTAAAGGCTCTATGAGTTTGTAAACTATTTTACAAGGTTTATCAATCAAATCAATTAAGTAGTTGCACTACAGCATGCTACAATATTGCCATTAACAATCTTATAACATAGTCTTTACTTTCATTAAAAGATACAAATATATGAATATCTATGTAGTTCATAAATATAGGACTATGTCTTACAAGTCACAAGTCAACTCAATTACATGTGTACAAGGTAACTCTAAAACCTTCATATCCATTTTAAGGTTCTCAAATATTTTGATTACAATCCAATGGTTATAACTAAGGTTTAACTAATGTATGCTAAAAGACTTTACTTCGAGAGCAATGTCAACCTAGTACACATACACATAAATGGAACTTTCAAGTATACTATTTCATAACACTATCATTCAATGTCACTTTCTCAGCTCAGCTTCAAGGCACTACAACAAGTTTGGTTTATCATCCACAATGATCAAAATATTTCTAGGTTTACAATCTTAAATACCAAACATATTTTAGATTATAACCATCATGTGCCGTTATGAGAAAGAATCAATAATAGGCAATAATAATAGGTAATAATAGTGGTGACCAATAAAATATTCCAAATTTGTCCTATAAATCTTTACTTTGATGATACACTCTCATAAGAGTCTATACATCAATTACTTCAACATCAAATGATTTATGTCAAAGAGTAAACTTCAAAAATGCATATAAACAATATATCATCCTCACAAGGAATCAAGAAAAAGTTACTTTTCTCCCATTGATCTTTGTAGATCAACATATATAATTTGATATATCATCATTATAACAAAACTGTCTGGAGTTATAAAACTACAAAACTTCAGGTGCTAAGATTGGGGAACTTACTCAAAACCATAAATGCTTAAACATTAAATTTACATTAAATGCCTTAAAACATTTAGGTAGCACCATATAGATGTCCTTGTCTAGAGTTTCATTCAAAAAGGCGATCTTGATAGCCAAATATCATGGCAATAAATTAAAATAAGCAACCAATATAATGGTCACTATGAAATAAGCTTTTCAACTACCAAATAAATAAGACCTCTCAAACTTTCTTTATAAAAACTCTCTTGATTTTATACATTCATAAACAATAATTTTGCAACCTTGAGACAATTTAGTAAGCTCCAAATCCAACTATATCTCACCAATAATGTTATGTCTTTAAATGCACATAAGCATAAACCTAGCAAAGGCTAGAAATAACATTCATACAAGTAATCAGATTCATGATCAAAGTTACAATTAAGTTCTCCTAAAGGACCAAGTAGTATAAAATAAAGCTTATTAGCTTTCTCTAGTGGAACTTCTAAATAGAGCCATTAAATCCCTAAATAAAGCCTTTATAAGTGGCTTCAAGACCTTTAGAACCTCAGCCAAGGTTGTTTCATCAAATGGTTCATTTACTCTAATAAGTCTTAATTATGGCTCCTCCGGTTCTAATTCACCATATGTATAGGTGATGTAAATGACATAGTCATATAAGCACTATTACTTTTGAATGGTTAGAGAACAATTATACTTCTCTATCACATTATGTTTCAAATACTTTTTTATCTGTAATTTCATAATTCTAGCACTTCTTAAGGGGTTATGAACTAATATCGATTATTAATGATCTATGCAATATACTTCTATGAAACATCCCAAAATATATGACATGATCCATACAACTCATCATCCTTGTGAGATCAGTAGCACATATCAACTACATTGTGATGCTTATGGTTCCTAAACATAACGAACTTATTAGCTATCTCAAAACTATATAATATAGACAAATGAGTCTTTAAAATATTTTGAATTGATACTCCATTATGATATTCTTCACACTAATCAAATTCCATAACATCGATCTTTTGCTTTTCTATCTCTCAACATTAGTCCTAACGTCTCCAAACATCTCACATGATTCAACCCTGTTCCTCAACCAACCATAAATCACCATAATGAGAAAATCAATTATGGTCAATAAAATATTAGAATAACAACATCAAATATGGCCATTAAAATCAATACTTACAACCTCAATGGGCTAAAACTATCAACTACAAGTCTCTTTCCATTTTGGCCATTCTATCTCCAAAATACTTCACACATATCTCTGGATCATCTTTAATGTTCCATATATAATTTTCTATGATCACAAATATCATGGAAAGCCAAATACACTTTGTGTAAACCATGAAATGTGGTGTAGTAACTGATATCATTTGAGATGGAAAACGTATTAACAATACAATTTATTATCTCAAAACAACAACTATGTAAGTTCATGTCTGAACCAAATCTTCTTAGAAAACTGTACATAAAGGTGTAGTATCAAGTCATCCTAAAATAGTATGACATATTTAATAAACACCACATAGGCTTTCACATTATATTCAATTGGAAACTCATGCTAATTTGGCTTTCTTCTATACGTGAATCTAGATAGTAAAATATCATAAATCATGAGACTATTCAGTCACCAAGAATTAAATGGGGCTACCAATCAAGTGGATTCACTATTAATATTAAAACCATTATACTTAGGTTCACTATGGGATAAACAAGACTCACAATTATTACAATCATCATCCCAATGACCATCCTTCCAAATATGATCATAAATAACTTTATAATCATCATGCCTTAGATGAAAACTTCTATAAAATCATTATTACAAAATTTGATGGGGTATAATACCTTGGTGTCATTGTATCTAGTAAATCCTCAATTGTGCACTTAATAGAGGAATTACATATAAAGTGATCCTAAGTTGACCTTAATGAGCAGTAAACTTAAATGACTGCACTTCAAAATGTGCTTTATGAAGCAACTCAATATCCCAAGTGCTATAACTAGTAAGATCTATTGGCCAATCATTAATTGAGGCATAGCTATTATATAGCTTTCCCATAAAATATGTTATAATTAGCGTAAAAATGACCAATAAGCCAATGAAGCCCATTGGCATGAGATAGCTAAAATAAAGAAAGCTCACAAGCATCGTCATGTAGACACCTGTGGGTAGAAAGTATGACGTGCTATCCAAACACTCTCAACATAGTGGCAGTAATGAGTTGACATAAAAGGTGACTAAGAAACGAATGGAAATTATTAACATAATGTGGGTTAATCAAAAGGAGTAAATAAACTTTGTCATACAAACACATATGGGCAAAGTATCATGTACTATTAAAATGCCTTCAACATAGCTGTAGTAATTAATAATACATAATGAAGCACAATGTGAGTAGATTAGAAGAGAGTCTCACAAGCAATGTTACATAAACACCTGTGGGCAGTTAATATGACATGCCATCCAGAAACTCTCCACACAACAGCTGTCATAAAGGAGAACCAACCCTCACAATCCACCACATTTGGGTGTATAAACCACAAAGATTGGTCCAAATCTAGGCATGCTAGTTATGCAACATCCAATTCTTGACACGCACTCACCTCCTGTGGGTGAATAATAACGTACTAGGATTGGACTCATCCATAATACAAGAACAAAGTCTCATAACTCAATCAAACTATGCCACTGTGGTGGTCACAATCCAATTGAATCACATGACCTTGGCATACTTGGAGAAATCCCTCAAATGCACAAAACATAACCCCATGACCTAACCAAGGTGTGCCATTGTGGTGGTCACAACTTAATCAAGCTATGAGCTTGGTTTGTGTTGTGGGATACAACATACACTACTCACAATCCAAATGTGCAACTTAATTTTAAAAGACGGGGCACTTGTTTCTAAGTTGCACTTAAGTAACATTGTAAGTGTCATATAATTGTATGCTATACTAAAATAGCCTAATATAAAATTTAAACAAATAGATAACATTCAAAAGGCTATAAGGATAATTTTCAAACAATTAATTATCACATGCTAGCACATAATTATGGCACATAAAATTAATTAAACAATAAATCAAGCAATTTTAATTTAAATAATCATCAAACATAGGCAATTATTTTAGATAAATTACATCAAAATGTTCAAAATAAAATTATAAAAATTTCAGGGTATAAACGGTTGTTAGACACGCCTCCATGCGCTGCCAAAAGTGGTTGTCGGCCAGTTTAGGCCGATTCGGGCTGACTCGGCCGGTTCACTGCCTAGTCAGCCGATTCTTCGGCCAATCAAGGTGTCATTGGGATCGTCGGCACATGGCTGACGTCTGACACCACAGACGGTGGCACTTTGGTGCTCACCGACGGCTAATCTGGATTAAACCAGATCTAGTTGAAATTGGGTAGCCCGATTTGGCCAATTCGGCATCAAGCTGACTGGTTCTCTGGCCGATCGAGATGCCGTTGAGATCATCGATGGATGATCTACATCCGATGTCCCATTTGGTGGCGAACGGCGGCATGTAGTAGCCTAACCTAGTTCGGGTTGAGTTGGGTCATGTGCGACCCAATCGAAAAGCCACCATTTATGGTGGTTCTTGGCATCAACGAAAAGAGCACACCGTACTGGTTTCAAATCTGGCCTCATCGAATGAAAATGGCCATTGATTGAGCTTAGAGCTAAATTTAAACTTTTGGTTTATAGAAAATACGAAACCCATTTTGAGTTCGGGATCAAAACGTAATTTTGGTTTGAGTTTGATACAAAAATGCAATTTTGGTTTGATTTTACTCACTAGATCAATTCTATAAATGGCTTCGATACCAATTGTTAGAAAATTTGGTCTCTAATGAGACTCTTTTATAAGATCTGAGCATTGATCATGGTGAGATAAATGGGTTTCTATATGCAATATAAAATAAATATGAAAAACATACCGTATTGTTGTTTCTTACGCTGTAGATTACAACTAAGTCTTCCCCTCTATTCTCTCCGATACTGGCTTGATGAGATAGCCCAAAAATTATTGTGTAAAAATTAGGGAAAAGGCGACAACAATGATTGCGTAAAAGCCCCTTTTATCTACCCATGTGAACAAGTAGTTACTTAGTATGTGTGAGTCGTGAGTTATTTGTGTTAGTGTGCTTAGTGTTTTATAGGAGAGAAAGGGGCATGATGGTTGATGTGGCAAAACTACCCTGAGGGGTAGTTTCCCACAACTAAGTGCAATAAAACAAATTATATTGTTATCTCCAAAAATTTCTCCCTAAAGCAACATTAAATATATTAAATATATATATAAATGGAGAGCTAGAGGGGGGACTTAGCCAATCAATAAAATGTCCATACAAATAGCCTTACTCATCAAAGTCTATAAGATGGACAAAGGCCCACACCAGCTAGTACCATATATCCAAAAGGGGAATATATGTACAACATGTGTACAATTAAATAGACTAATAAAATCACATTGCATTGCCACAGTAGGCAATGATTGTTTATGCATCATTGATATAAGCCCACATTACATGGACTCATACAATGAGCCAAAATTGATGGGTAAGATGATCCAGTTGAATGGGTTTATAGAGTCTTTAAGTTTTTTGCTTTACATGGGCTTACTAACTATGAGTAGATTACTATTGTTTCATGGCACATGGAGAGGCAAGCTGTCTCGATTGGGAGAGGAGCTGACTTGGGATTAGTTGCAGTAAGGGTTGTATGACAGCTATGGTCTGAACCAAAGTCATAGTTCTTACATTGAATCAACGTAAACCAACTTTTTAGATCAGTACTATCAAGATTACATGGGATTATGGTTAAAAGTGGGGCATTTAACACCCCAATAGCTAGCTGATGGATTTATTAATGGGTTAAAAATTAGTACTAGGGCTAAAGTAAAGTCCATATATCCGCGAACAATGAATGAGACAATGAAATCAGTGAAATTTTTTGACGTAAGAAATACACAATTAGAGGAAAGAGGCAGTAATACGATAAAAAAAGGTTGGAGGAGAATCACCTCCTATTAATAATAACTTGCCTACTAGAAAATTTACAATTGCAAAGATTGAAGAAAGGAAAAGTAAAAAGGTTATTGTTCCATTGCAATGATAAATATACATAATGAGCATTAATGTAAAAAGAAGTTTTTCATGTTGGAAGTAGTTTAGCCTAATGAGTGGGAGATGGTAAAAAGGGAATTAAAAGTAAGAAAATGAAGTAGCGGAAACCAAGAAAAAGGAGAAAGAATGAGAATTTCTGTATTGACAATGTATGGCATGGGGTTATGCAACCCCAAACAATGAAAGTAGAAGGCCGTTTGAATGAGTACAAAAGAAAGTGTGCTTCCTTATTGACATAGGGAACCCACGTAACTTTGTGGTCAAAAGGTTGGCTGAGAGAATTGCATTGAGATTGGATGATAGGGGAGCTTTTAGAGTTTAGGTTGCCAATGATGATAAGATTGAGATTTATGGGAGATGTGATTGTGTAGAGGTTAAGATTCAAGGGGTGACCAAGAGACCTAAGTATATATGCTGCCTATGATTACTTTAGATGTAGTGCTTGGAGTGTAGTGATTAAAGATGCCTAGACACATTATTTAGAATTTTGCAATAATGGGAATGGAATTCAAGGTAAATTGTAAAAAGGTAGTCTTACAACGAGTTTGGCCAAAGTCAAGACAACTAATTGAAAGGTCGGAATTTATCAAAGAATTAAATACAGATGGATCAAATCCTAAGGGAATTTAAGGATGTCGTTTAAGAACCAAAGGGTTGCTGCCAAAATGAAGTCATGATCACAAGATTGTTTTTAAAAGGGAAAGGTAGCAAATGTTTGTAAAACCATATTAGTAGCCTTATTTGCAAAAGGTTAAGAGAGAAACTTGCCAAAGGCTTATTGGAGAATTGAATGAACACATAATGAAGGATAAATTTTTGATACTTGACTCCTAATGAATTACTGATGAGTTGCATGGCTCCCAATACTTTTCAAAGTTAGATTTAAGATTAGGTTATTATCAAGTTAGAATGAGAGATAAAGATATAAAGAAGACAACATTTAGGAAACAATGGTCCTTTTACTTTTCTATCTTTGATGAATATGGTGCTTCAAGAGTTCTTAAGGAAGATGATATTGTTAACTTTCAATGATATATTGGTGTATAGTAAGACATGAAAGGAACATTAGAGTCAAGACACACTAAGGTCAAGTTTTTGGGTTATATGGTTAGAACCCAAGGGGTGACAACTAATCTAGTAGAAGTATAAGCTATATTGTTCGGTGAATTTTAAATGCAAGTGAACATGTCGAACAAGTAATATAATGATAAGAAAAGTATCGTCCCACAGAGATTGGTGATTACTATGCCAACTAATTACTAACGGTGAACAACTCCTAGAATTTATCTAACAAATCCAAATTGATAGAGAATAAACTAATCAACTAAATTTAATAAAACTAAATACACAAAATATGTTAAAGTGTCCGATTTCACCATAACTATGAGGTACTAATGTAGATTATGTATGCTTGCAAGAGGGATAATATCTATGTGATGGCGGAACTTCCTAATTTATTTACTATCCTATGTCTAGGTATAGCAAACCTACTTAGTTCATTAATTCACTATATTTCTATATGTGAATTGAAACAAACCAAATGCATTAGGATCTATGAACATTCCCAGTTTACAATAAATCTTTCGATTATCTTATCACCAAAAGCCACACAAACAACATGGTATATGTCTATCCACATTTAATTCATGGTTATATATTATAAGAAGCAATTGCATATTATTACCTCTCAGTCTCAAACATGCATATCAAATCATTCAAGTGGTGGCCAATCACTTAAAAGTATTAAGCATAATAATATATAACTCACATAAATAAAATATCTTGCAAAACATAATAATCATAAGATTCATACCATCATAATTAGGTTACATTGTAGCTCTAACAAAAATAAACTAAAACATAAAGAAATAATAAGGAAGAATGGTAATAAGAAATAAAGAAGGCATCTTGAATCCAAGAACAAGAAGTCTATCACCCTTTTTGTCTTCTTTTCAAGAAAACCTTGAATTCTTGGCCTCTTTCTTGAGTTGTGCTCAATTTCCTCCTCTCCCTTTTTTTTCCTCTTCTCTTCTCTTAAATAGGGTTTAGGTTTAGACCTACTTTTATCCTAGTAGAATTGGGTCTTAGAGATCTAAAACAATTGGGTTTTGAACTCCTAATTTAATTAGGCTTTGAACTCATAATATGATTAGGTTTTCTAATTATTTAGAAAACCCAATAACAATAAAATCTAATAACAATCATTCAAAGCCCAAGCCTATCTTGACTCTCTTGATCCTGATATTATGATTTTGCCACACAATAAGCATCAAGCTTTCCATGTTCATCTCTTTTCTCCTTGCCTTCTTGTGCTACATAAACAAGATAAATTTAAGTAAATAAAGAGGAGTTCAAATGTTTTCTCACAATTATTAAAGTTATTTATTGCCTAAAATAGGTAAAATAACTCTATAAAAATAGAGTTATCAAAACCCCCAAACTTAACATTTTGCTAGTCCTCTAGCAAAAGCAATAAACAATATATGTTTTAGACAAAATCCCTTCATGATATTCTCCCATAATTGCTCAACTTAACAATTCAAAGAAAAATATAGCTTTCATCCAAAAACCACAATTATTTCATAAGATAAGATAGACTCTTAACTATGTTGACCACATGTGTGTGTGTGTGAGTCCTCATCTTTTCAACTATATGCACTCCAAATAGATTCACATTAATATGCAATCTCTCAAAATCTTTAACCAAACCTCATATGTTTGCTTTTCATTCCTCTCTCCACTAATGTAAGCCAATCATCTAATCAAAAATCAATAGGACTTTTATAAGCTTGTAATGTAAGGCTGGGCTAGGGGTAAGATAAAAGTCATTTAGGCTTAATTCACCCATGAACACATTACTTTCTAGGATCTCATCGAAAACTCTTGTCACTTTCTACCATCACTTTTCTCATTCTTTTCCGTCTAAAAATGCTTGATTTCACTTGGATTCTAATACTCACAAAGCCACAATCATGCTTGCATCAATAAAACAAGTAAAAGTACTAGACATGTAGTCACTATACTCTTATCTTGCCAATCATTTCAATTACTATGCTTAATGGCCTAATTCAAAACATTGAATGAATTAAATATGATAAGGAATGATAAGAGGATTCCATTCTTGGGCAAATGTTGTACTTCCTTTTTTTTTTTTTTTTGTAGAAATGAAATACTATGCTCCACTTAATCATTGTAATCAATTTCTTCCCATGCTTCATCTTCCTTTCAACCTTTATTCATCTCAAACAAACTTCCATCCTACAAGTTAACATGTTCATGGGCGTGGGACGATAAGATAAGTTGTTTAAGGCTTATGGCTATATATATATGGGTGTCATTAAAAAAAATGGATAAGAATCAAGGCTCAGCGGGGTGACTGGTGATAAATAAATAGGGTTGGCTTGAAAGGCTCAAATGATCCAAAGAATGGCCTAAATCATTTTCTCAATTAAATGCAGCTTAGGATTTCGCCTCAAGAGAAAATCAAACAAATTCTAAGATTCAGGTGAGATCTAAGAAAATCACATACTTCACATGAATGTTCTCTAGAGATACACACAATTTTAAAAATGGAGGACTTTTAGTGCTCAATAGGTGGATCAACATAATCAAAATCACACTTAACTCACACCACAATTGTAGGTTTAAACAAAATCTATATCTTCCAAAGAATCACCAAGAATTCACAACATAGGATGTAATCATGACATAAAAAATTTCAATCAAATTTAGCACAAAGGTTTTTTCCCTACCCCCAAACTTGAATGAAGCATTGTCCTCAATGCAAAAACAAAAGAAAGCAATAATAATGAAGGAATAGGAATGAGAAAACTCCCTTGATTGTAGGCTATATCCATGTAGAGTTCTGAGGAGATGATGGTGACAAAACTTCTAATGAAAAGACTAAAACGAAATTGCTTGGGTTGCCTCCCAAGAAGCGCTTGCTTTATAGTTTTTAGCCAAACTATTCTGGATGTTGTTACTCAAGGAGGATAGAACTCCAACAGTTTCAGAGACAGTTTGTGTCGTTTGATGGTTGTGCATTCTTCAATAAGTATAACTGTCTCATATACTTCCAGCTTCCTTTTGTTCTCCAGTCTCTCATTCAAAAGTTTTGCACAACTAGATATTTGAACTGGAGTATCGGTAAAAGGAATGTTAATGTGCAGTTTTAAAGATATATCAAGGAATTCTAAAAACTACTTATCTTTTATACGTTGCTGGAATCTTTGGGCAGATGGAGTTGGAGGCATAAAGGACTCATGATTTACTAGAGCAAGGTTGTTCCTTGGTGTCTCCTCAAGTTGTATGCTGACATCCTTATTTGTTTCTTTAAAAATGTTTGTGTCAGCATTATCTTCTCCCAATTGCATGCTACATGTTAGGGTTATTGCCTCTACGGTATCTATAGGGCTTTTCTCCACATCGCTAGGCCAAGAACTCTCCTGATTCTCTGAGATCATGCTGATCAGTTGACTCATTTGCACCTCTAATCTTTGGAATGAAGCTTCATTTCTTTGAAAACTTGCTTCAGTCCTTTCTGAAATGTTCTGTGTGGTGTTGGCTAGCTCACTAATCATGTTCTCATAGTTAGGTTTCACCTCTTCTGTTTGCCAAAATGTTGGTTGCGGTCTCATCTCACTTGGGTTACTCCATGAAAAAGTTTGATGGTTATGCCATCCCAGATTGTACGTATTTGAGTAATAATCATTTTGTGACCTACTAGGAATTTCAACAAAATTAGCATAATCATTATAATGAGCATTAGGGTTACCTACTTGACATTTTGTGCTCTCATGTGCTCCACCATAAAATTCACATGATCTACTTTGATGTCTCACAACTGGAGTATTTAAGTTGTCTCTCTTCTCATTGAGCACTTCCAATTGTGTAGACATTATGGTGAATATATCTTCTTTATGAACTCTACTTGCTTGATGCATTGGTAATCTCTCAGTAGACCATTGATAACTATTGAATGCCATCTCCTCTAGGAGGTTAAATGCCTCTTCTAGTGTTCTACTATGTAAGTCCCCTCCTGCAGTTGTATCAATTACACAACGAAGATTCATACTACACCCATCATAAAAAGTTTGTACTTGTAGCCACGTGGGTAATCCATGATTTGGACATATCCTCAAAAGTTCCTTGAATCTCTCCCAAGCTTCATATAATAATTCATCATTCATCTGCTCAAAAGTGAAAATATTGTTACGCAATTTAGTAGATCTTGCAAAAGGAAAGAACTTACCAAGAAATTTTTAAGCCAAATCATCCCATGTAGTAATTAATCCTGCAGGAAGTGAAAAGAACCACTTTTTAGCTGTATCTCTAAGAGAAAATGGAAATAATTTCAACTTGATAACATCTTTTATAACTCCATGATCTCCAATCACGTCACAAAATTCAAGAAATGCTTCAATATGAGCTTTTGGATCCTCATTTGGTAGCCCACTATATTGCACAGATTTTTGAAGCATCTTGATGAGCACGGGCTTGATCTCAAAGTTATTTGCCTGAATTTCAAGCCTTTTAATGCTTGATGTAGCATTCCAAAATGTTGGTGCAACACAGTCTTTTAAAAGTCTATATGTACCATCATATGTTTCCATCCTTGTTACTTAATCTTTCACAATAACAACTTAACAAGGAAATTTTTTTAAAAAAATAAAAATAATGAAGCAAAATAAAAATAAAATAAAAAAAATGATTTTTTTTCTTTTTTTCTTTTTAAGAACTATAGAAAAAAAATTTCAAGAATTAAAAGAAATAATTTTTATTTAAAAAAATTTCAAAGAAAATAAAAGCTAGATTAAACCTAGAAATCATTCGGTATTAATATTAATCAACAGTAAAACAACCAATCCCCGGCAACGGCGCCAAAAACTTGTTCGGTGAATTTTAAATGCAAGTGAACATGTCGAACAAGTAATATAATGATAAGAAAAGTATCGTCCCACAGAGATTGGTGATTACTATACCAACTAATTACTAACGGTGAACAACTCCTAGAATTTATCTAACAAATCCAAATTAATAGAGAATAAACTAATCAACTAAATTTAATAAAACTAAATACACAAAATATGTTAAAGTGTCCGATTTCACCATAACTATGAGGTACTAATGTAGATTATGTATGCTTGCAAGAGGGATAATATCTATGTGATGGCGGAACTTCCTAATTTATTTACTATCCTATGTCTAGGTATAGCAAACCTACTTAGTTCATTAATTCACTATATTTCTATATGTGAATTGAAACAAACCAAATGCATTAGGATCTATGAACATTCCCAGTTTACAATAAATCTTTCGATTATCTTATCACCAAAAGCCACACAAACAACATGGTATATGTCTATCCACATTTAATTCATGGTTATATATTATAAGAAGCAATTGCATATTATTACCTCTCAGTCTCAAACATGCACATCAAATCATTCAAGTGGTGGCCAATCACTTAAAAGCATTAAGCATAATAATATATAACTCACATAAATAAAATATCTTGCAAAACATAATAATCATAAGATTCATACCATCATAATTAGGTTACATCGTAGCTCTAACAAAAATAAACTAAAACATAAAGAAATAATAAGGAAGAATGGTAATAAGAAATAAAGAAGGCATCTTGAATCCAAGAACAAGAAGGCATCTTGAATCCAAGAAACTTAGAAAGGTGATGAGTTCAACTTTAATGTTGGCCTTGTTAGATTTTATAGTCCCTTTCATTTTGGAGTGTGATGTTCCTAGAAAAGAAGTGAGAGTTGTATTGTCTTAAGGTAAGTATTCAATAGCTTGCTTTAGTAAAGCATTGCATGGAAATCATCTAAAGTTGTTGGCTTATGAGAATAAATATTAGTGATGGCAATTTAAGAGCGGATATATTATCTATTGGGCAACCAATTCATTATCCAAACAAATCAAAAAGCCTCAAGTTTATATAGGATTATAAAGTAGTCACATTAATGCAACAAAAATACATGTTAGGGTTAATGGGATATGACTTTATTATGGAGTGGAAGTTAGGGGAACCCAATGTAGTATCAAATATGCTTTTATGGAAAGAATGAAAAGATAAGGATAAGAAATGATAGGAGAAGAAAGTCAAGTAAAGAACAAACATGAGTGTAAGGCCATATCATGGCTAGTGCCCTCATGGAACAACATCATCATAGAAGAAACAACAAGCAATGAAAAGGCTAGACCATTGGTAGAAAAAATTAAATGAGGGGAAGCTATAAGGTCTTGGGAGTATAAGGAAGGAATCATTCTATACGAAGGTTGCATTTGCATCTCACATGAATCATCATTAATTCCCATAATATTGGATGAGATGCATTCTAGCACACATAAGGGCAATGAGAAGACATTGAAACATAAAAGATTTATATTTTATTGGAAAAGGATGAAATGAATAGTGAGTAAAAGAGTGAGTGAATGTATGATGTGCCAATAGGGGGGGAAAAAAGAAAGTGAGAATACTTTTCCAAGGGATAGATTGCAACCTCTTTCTATTCTAGAGTACATTTGGAAAGATATTGTTGTGAATTTAAAAGATGAGCTATTATTGTTTGGTGGGAAATAAGTTATTATGTTGATTATGGACTACCTATCTAGGTATGGTTATTTTATACCATTATCTCATCCACATACAACTCCAATAGTGGCCTATTCTTTGATAATGTCTTTAAGCTTTACAACATCCTAAAGTCTATTATGTTTGATAGAGATTTGTTATTTGCTAGTAACTTTTGCAAAAAGTTATTCTATTTACAAGAGATAAAGTTTAATTAAACTTTAATTTCACTTCAACGCACCATCCTTAATCAGACGATCAAATAGAAGTTTTCACCAAAACTTCAAAGATGTATTTGAGATGTCTTGTGAAAGACAAACCTAAGGATTGGGTAAAATGGTCAACTTAGGCTCAATTTTGCTACAACACAAGTTGACATGGAAAAACCTTGCATACCTTTTATGAAATTGTGTATAGGCAATGTTCGCCAACTTTCCTTTCATATGTGTTTGATTTGGCCAAGATAGTAGCTAGAAAGCAAGTATTAGGGGAAAGGGTTTACATATTGCGTAAGATTAAGAAAAATTTATAGTCAACACAATCGAGAATGAAAAAGATTTATAATGGTAAGATAAAAGAAGTCCAATTTTAAAAGGGAGATTAAGTATATGTGTAGCCACCTAATTACCATTAAAATTCTTTTGCTAACCATAAGTTATGCAAGCTTGTTATTAGTTTCATGGACCCTATAAAGTGTTACAATGTATTGTGGATTGAGGGTGGGGAGGAACAAGTTTCAAATGTTGGTTTTATGCTCTTTTGTGTTTGTAAATAATAAGAGACACTCCTACTAAACAAATGTTCTTGTCTTTCTTTCTCTTAAGTCTCTTGATGTTTATCCATAGATGAGAGGTGAATCATGGTGTTTAATGGTGTAAACTAGCTTTTTGGTGCAATGAGAAGGAATTTGATTTCTTCTTAATGTGTGAATGGATGGTGCTATTTCTTTTTCTCTCTATCTTCTCTTTTTTTGTTTTCTTTGCATTTGTTGTCTAAGACTTCATTCATCTCCCATTTTTTCTCCAAATCATATCCTAGAAAATAGCTTCCAAAGTGCATCAGTATCATTTGCACTCAATTTTCTTTCATTTTATGGCTTTATTCTTCTTTCAAGCTCCTTAATTGGTTTTCATGCCCTTTCCTTTTAGATTTTTTTTAATAAGCTAGGATAGTACTTATAACTTTATTTTATGATGAAAATAATCTAGACATAAAGCCATGCTTGATAGGTTATAATAGGGTTACAAATAGGAAACATAACCCCAGTTATCATTGAATGTTACCTTGGTTAGTATTCTTTTACTTAACATTCTTGATCTTTTTTGGGGTGTACCTTATTACATACTAAAACATAGTAATACAAGATTGCCATATACTATTCCAAATTAGCCCTATACAAAAAAACCTAAATCAATACAATATCAAGAATATAATAAGTGTCAACAACGACAAAGAAACATATAATATCATAATATAGTGTAGTGTATCCATGACTGCATCCATAACATAAAAAACACACAATTCTAGTCATCCTTGCATTCATTGCTAGTATTTTAAGCTAGAACTTTCTAGTTCTACTACACATTTAGGAGGAGGAATTTATCTTAAAGGCACTATATTCTGTAAAAGGGGTGGAGTAGAATCCTTTGCAACCAATTTTTCCAACTATATAAACCTCATGTACTCTTGGGAATGCATTGGTTTCCTATAAATCGTAGCTTACTTAGGACTATTAGTGGTCCGTGGTTTGTAGTACTTCCTCACCAAGACATTAGCTTGCTTCTTAGGGACTTCCTTCTTTTCCTATACCTAATAGCATTTCTTCTTAGCCACTTGGCTTTGTCATCGCACCTTTTCCTTTATTTTAAGATGAATGGGTGGGCTACGTAGAAGTCTAAGCTATGAATTGTACTTCTAGGTTCTTAGGAGGTGAGCTAGCATTTGGTTTGTTTGCACCACAAGCTATTGTTTGGATTGTCCCCACTCGTGCGTCCACACAAGGGCGGCACTAGGGGCATTTGAGAGCTTATTAAATGGACATAGAGAAATTTGTTTGGCACTCAAGTCTCAATGATGAATTGAGTTAGCCTTCCAACCAAGATCACTCTCGTAAGAGAACTTCTGGAGAGAACACAAGGAAAATTATGAAGTATGATGGGAGAGCTTAAGTGTTTAAGTGAGGAGAAAGGGATCAAAAGGTTCCCTTTATACAGATGTTAGCCTTCTCATAAGAATTTAGTGTAGCATCAGTTACTTAGAATTTAAACAAGGTTCATTGAATTGGGACACTTATCTTTCTAAACTGGAGAAATCTCATTAAAACTAATATTACAATCATAAGTATGAAATCATAACAATAGCCTTTATTAAATATTGAGATTGTTACACTTAAGTAGAAGAGAAACATCTCCCTTATTAAGAAGATCAGTTACCTTTTACAAAATTAAAATACAAGAAACATAAAAGGAAAGAACAATAGGCACCACTCGACTAGATGACCCAACAATAAGGAAACTAAGCGGGCTGGACTCATACTCTCACAGCTTAGTCCATTGGCCTATACTGTCAGTCTAGAACATGGAGGTCTAACTCGTACTGCATAACTCAGTTCATCAGCCCATACTGCCAATCTGGAACATTCTCCCTCACCTAATCTGGCAACACCATTGTCGCCTCCAAGTAACAGTCGATGAGACCTCTGAATTGCTAGAGATCATCCTTAAACTCCCATGTTACTTTGCTATTTGGCAATCCTTTCCACCTAACCAAGAACTATCACCATAGATGAACTCTCTTCTTCTATAAGATGTAATAAGCTAGGATTAACTCTGCCTCCTACTTAAAGGAGGTCATCATCATTGGAGGGGCCCTTAATGACCTACTCCATTTATCATCTTCCACATCCTTATGGAAAGGCTTCATCATACTCATATGGAATACAAAATGAATCTTAAGGTTGGTTGGTAGGTCTAGCTAATAGGCCACCTTCTAACTTTCCCCACTTTTTCAAAAGGATCGACATATTTGCAAACCAATCCCTTGTAAAGGGGACAGTAAGCTTAATATTGGTGGAGAAGGAATTTTGCCATTACTTGATCCCTGATATTGTACTCAATCAGTCTTCTCTTTCGATCAGCCCACTTCCTCATCCTCTTTATAGCTTTGTTCAAGTACAATTTGACTACGACTACATTATTTCACCAAGACTTCACCATATCATAGGCACTAGGGCACTGTCCTAAGTACTTCGCTTCCAAAGCTAGAGGGGCTAATGGTTGTTGCCTAATCACCAATTCAAACATACTTTTGTTTGTCGATTCACTTTGTTAAAAGTTGTAAGAGAACTAGGCTACATCCATTAGCTTCACCCAGTCCTTCTGGTTCTTACTCATAAAATGCCTCAAATACAACTTTACCAAGCTATTCACCTTTTATATTTGCCTGTCTATGTGAGGGTGAAAGCTTATGGAGAATTGTAACTCCAAACCCAACAACTCGAATAACTCCCTTCATAACCAGCCTGTGAATCGTGGATCCCTCTCAATGATGATGTTTCGAGGTAACCCCTAAAGCTTCACCACGTGTTTGAAGAATAATTGTGCCATGACTTTCATAGGACATTCCATAAGGGTTGGTATAAAGGTTGCGTATTTCAAAAGTCGATCAACCACCACCAAAATTGATCTGTAGCCATTGACCTTTGGCAACCCAATGATGAAGTCCATAGAGACACTCTCCCATGGACGACTTGGAATCGATAAAGGTTCCAATAGTCTATTAAGAGCTCTTCTCTTTGGTTTATCCTATTGGCACACAAGACATATTTTCACAAATAATTCTATTTTATCTTGCGCACCAAGCCAGAAATTCGAGGCTTCCATAAGAGCTTTCGTCCTTTGTTGTCCAGGGTGCCCTACCCACTTGTTATCATGACATTCTTTGATAATCTTACGTCGAAGGTTCCCCCACTTGGGCACATACAGGTGTCTTTTCTTTGCGTAAAGTAGTATGTCTTCCATCCAGAACTGCTTCGTCTTGCCTTCTTTTACTAGTTACTATAATTTTTTGGCCACAAAATCATGTAACATCCCTTCTCATAAGAGTTGTAGTGTGTCTCCCACAACTACACTCATAGTGGCTAACTCTACCTTACAACTAAAGGCATCAACAACTACGTTTATTCTCCCTAGCTTGTACTCCATTGAGTAATCGAACTCAACAAAAAAGTCCTAACACCTAGCTTGCTTTAGGGACAACTTCTTCTAAGTTTGAAAGTAACTTGTGGCCATATTATTCATCTAGATTAAAAACCGTAGCCAAGTAAGTAGTGACGCCAAGTCCTTAAGTAATGAACTATGGTCATCATTTCTTTCTCATGGACCATCGCTTATGCTCCACTTCATTTAAGTTATAACTTTCAAAGGCAATGGGATGCCCATCTTTCATAAGTACACTCCTAATAGCAAAGTCATAAGCATCCGAATATACCTTGAATGTTTTGGAGAAATTCGATGATTTCAACATTGGTTCCTTTGTCATAGTAGCCTTCAAATCTTCAAAGGGTTTCTAGCACACCTCTATCCAATACTAAGTATTGGACTTCTTTAGCAACTCCATCAAAGGTGTGGCTCTTGTCAAGAACTCAACAATAAACCATTTGTAATAGTTGATTAATCTAAGTATCTCAATTTTGTTATCTTTAAAGGAGCTTTTCATCCCTAAATTGCCTTCACCTTGGCCTTGTCCATCCACAAAGTTCCTTTAGTGATGACATGCTAAAGAAACAACACCTCTTCTCATGCAAAGGAACATTTTTGTTTCTTCAAGTATAACTTGTTCTCCCACAACACCTTGAATAGTACCTCAAGTACTCGACATGCTCCTCTAAAGAGTTGTTGTACATTATTATGCCGTCTAGGTACACCACCATGAATTTGTCTAAGTAGGGATGGAGCAAGTTTTTCATTAAAGTATAGAATGTTCTTGGGGCATTAGTTAGGCCAAAAGGCATGACTAACCATTTGTAGGAGCCATATTTTGTCACACTGTTGTCTTCAACTCATCACCCGTAACAATTTGAATTTAGTGGTATCCTAATCTTGGATGTACCTTGGTAAAATAATGGGTATTGCCTAACCTGTCAAAAAAATCCATTATTAATGGAATAGGGTTTTTTTTTAATGGTTACCTTATTCAATGTTTGATAATCAATGCATAATTGCATTGATCCATCCTTCTTGGTCTAAAATAACACCAAAGCTCCATAAGGTGCCTTTAAAGGCTAAATGTATCCCGCATCAATCAACATTTTCAATTGTTTCTTAAGTTCCTCCAACTTAGGTGGGGACATTCTATGTAGAGCCTTTACTAAAGGCTTCGTCCCCAACTCTAACTTGATCGCATGGTTAACTTACCTCTTAGGACTTAGTTGTTTCAGCATCTTGGAAGGCATTACATCCTCATTCTCCTCAAGGATATCACAAATAACTTGAGGAAGATCATCTTCCTTCACAGTCTTTTTCTCTTCCTTCAATACAACAAGAAAAGTTTCTTTACCTTTTCGGATGCCTTTCTTCACTTGCATCACCGAAAGACTTCTTTGTACTGGACCCATTACCTTGGTGGGAACCATACATGATTACAAATATGCATATGCAACTATAGGTAGGATAAGGAAAAACATTAGCTTCATGTAAGAAATCTAACCTAAGAACTAGCTTGTAGTTGTCCATAGCCATGATTATGAAATCCATTTTCCCTTTCCATTTACCCACAAGTAGCTCCACTCCTTTGGCAACCCCTAACACTAGCTAAGGAGTGTTGTTTACTATTTTTAAAGACCCAACATCCTTTTTGATAAAGAGACCCAATCTCTTGGCTTTTCTTAGTGTGATGAAGTTATGTGTAGTAGCTGAATCCATCATGGCTTTGGTGTTCTTGTTATTAACTACACACTCCACATTCATCAAAGATCTTACAGCATGTCTAAGACCTTTACCTTCAATTGTATTAAACATCCATTGAAGTCTCTTCTTATGCCGTCTCTTGCTCAATAGCTTTAAGTGATCCACCTCTCAAACAATTTTTCATGAAATGTGGACCTTTGCAAAGGAAATAAGAGAGAGGGCCTTCCTCTTATCGTCATTGCGATTAAAAGGTGGCTGATTACCTTAATTACAGTTGAAGTTTGGGCAACTTCCTATTTCTTTCCAATAGAACCGGATTGAGAGGATGGTCTAAATGTTGATTCATTCCGTCTATGATATATCAAGGACTCCACAACTAAGATCACTTGACTTAGCTTGGACACATCACGCTTCTTCAGCTCCTTTTGTACTTAACTTTGAAGACCACTCTCAAAGAAAAATGGCAAAGTTTCCTCTTGGACCTTATCAAGATACAATCGAGCATCTATAAAAGCTTGTACATATGCTTGTAGCTTTGTCGTATGCCTCAAATCCCTTAACATCTCATGAGCCCTTTTATTCATGTTCATAAGAAGGAATTGTTTCTTCAGTTCTACCTTAAACTGTTCATAAGTCAAGATAGCATCATCTTTTCTTTCCTCATCAGATTAGCATCTACGTTACCATACTAAAGCATTATGAGTAAGGTAATATGAGGTTGTACGTACCTTCGCGAGTTCCTCGTGAATTTGCATAGCTTCAAGATATCGATCCATGTGACATAGAAAGTTCTCCACTTCCATAACATCTCGCTTCCTACTATAAGTCATGGGTTTAAGGAGATTCTCCAAGGGTGCAATAACCCTAGATCTTGCTCCTCTTAAAGCATCAATTTGCTTTTGGAGCTAGGCAATGATAACCGTTTGGTCCTTTAGATCTTGCTCCAATTGAGTTACTCATTCCCTAGCAATAGTAGAGAAATCCTCCAAAAGTAGGACTCTTTCCTCCATTATTTCAACATAAGCTTTAACCCTCTATCTCTTAGCATGTCTTCTTGTCTGCATTGGTGAATCATTACCAACATCTTGAGAAGTACTAGCCATAATACAATTTAGCATGTCCCCAAAAAGTTAGGTGTTCGGTGAAATTTAAATGCAAGTGAACATGTCAAACAAGTAATATAATGATAAGAAAGATATCGTCCCACGAAGATTGGTGAATACTAAACTAATTAAGTACTAATGATGAATTAATCCTAAAATTTATCTAGCAAATTAAAATATTGTTGAAGATGAATTAAAATTTAAAATTTCTAAAACAAAAACTCAAAACTAATTAAAATTGAATCCAAGTAGGAAAAATCAAGATGAGACACATGTTAAAGCTTCCGATTTCACCATAACTACTAGATATGAATTTCTATAGTTTATGCCTGCAAGAATGATATTATCTATGTGATGGCGAAATTTCCTAATTTATTTACTATCCTATGTCTAGGTATAGTAAACCTATTTAGTTCATTAATTCACTATATCTCTATATGTGAATTGAAACAAACCAAATGCATTAGGATCTGTGAATATTCCTGGTTTACAATAAATTTTTTGATCATCTTATCACCAAAAGCCACACAAATAACATGGTATATGTCTATCCATATTTAATTCATGCTTATATATTATAAGAAGCAATTACATATTATTACCTTTCAGTCTCTAACATACACATCAAATCATTCAAGTGGTGGCCAATCACTTAAAAGCATTAAGCATAATAATATATAACTCACATAAATAAACTATCTTGCAAAACATAAAACTTATAGGATTCACATCATTATAGTTAGGCTACATCTTCGCTCTAACAAAAGAAGTTTAGAACATAATGAAATAATGAGGAAGAACAATAATAAGAAACAAAGAAGGCATCTTGAATCCAAGAACAAGAAGTCTGTCACCCTTTTTGTCTTCTCTTCAAGAAATCTTGAATTCTTGGCCTCTCTCTTGAGTTGTGCTTAATTTCCTCCTTGGTTTCAGCGGCAACTTCTTTTCTCTCTTGCTTCTCTCCCTTCTTCTATGCAGGGCTCCTCCTTTATATAGGGTATGGGATCTAGAACTTTCTCCTTATCCTAATAGCATTGGGTTTTGGATTCCCAATACAATTGGGTTTTAGACTTCTATATTAATTAGGCTTTGGACTCTTAATAGGACTAGGTTTTCTAATTATTTAAAAAAACAATAACAATAAAAATCTAATAACAATTATCCAAAGCCCAAGCCCAAGCCCATCTTGATTTCCTTCACCTTGATAATTTGACCATCTTCTGCCATATAATAAGTACTAAGTTCTCCATGCTTGTTCTTTTTCTTCATGCCTCCTTATGCTACATAAACAAAACAAATTTAAGTAAATAAAGAGGAATTCAAATATTTTCTCACAAACATTAGAGAATTTATTATTTAAATTAGGTAAAATAACTCTATAAAAATAGAGTTATCATTAGGCTCTAATGCCACTTGTAAAAAACTTGGAGAAATCTGTTCGGCACTCAAGTCTCAGCGATGAACTGAGTCAGCATTCTAACCAAGATCACTTTCGCAAGAAAACTTTTGGAGAAAACACAAGGAAAATTATAAAGTATGATGGGAGAGCTTAAGTGTTTGAGTGAGGAGAAAGGGACTGGAAGGTTCCTTTTATATAGATGTTAGGCTTCTCATAGGATTTAAGTGTAGCATCAGTTACACACTCTATTATAAATGTGTGAAAATTACTTAGAATTTAAACGAGGTTCATTGAATCGAGACACTTGTCTTTCTAAATTGAAGAAATCTCATCAAGACTAACATTACAATCATAAGTATAAAATCATAATAATACCCTTTATTAAATATCAAGATCGTTACACTTTAGTAGAAGAGAAATGTCTCCCTTATTAACAAGATCAATTACCTTCTATGAAATTCATATTCAAGGAACATAAAAGGAGAGAACAATGGGCATCACCTAAATGGATGACCCAACAACAAGGAAACTAGGTGGGATAGACTCGTACTCACAAAGCTCAGTCCATCAGCTTGTACTGTCAGTCTAAAATATGGAGTTTGACTCATATTGCACAACTTAGTCCATCGGCTCGTACTGCCAATCCAAAATATGGAGGTCCAACTTGTATTGCACGACTTAGTCATTGGCTTGTACTACCAGTCTAGAACATTATGTTTTCTTAGAAGGTTCCTACATGTGTAATAATTTGTTAACCACTATAGGCAACGTACAAGCCTTTTTCATAGCCTAAGAGGACATAGGCCTATGCTTTGTTGGATTTGAAGATTCTTTGGGAACCCCTACTAACCAATCTTCTTATCCATAATGGTAGTATTTCTAAGTGTAGTTGCTTCCTTAGCAAGCTTAGTGTTCTTCTTGATGAGTTTATCAAGGTGAAAATGTAGAATAATACCTTTTCGCATCTCATCCTACATATTCCTAATGAGTCTTTTCACATGTTGTACTTGTTCTATATTTGCATCCATAGATGTGTCTACTAAGTCCATTCTTACTAGGCCTCTATGAAGAAACCCAACAACTTCAAACTTAAGTTGAACCTTTATTACTAGGACCTTATACTACAAAGGTACATTGATTCTTCTTACTTCCCTAACTAACTTATGAGTAGGAACCGCTAGGGCTGTTGAAAATCATGTATTTATATGTTTTGTTGAGAAAAATTTTATTTATGAATATATGAGTTTATGTGCATATATTAAATACCAAAGAAAGTAAAAGGTGTGCAAATAATAATATCATTAATTTGATATTTAAAGGAGCCAGTTTCCAACATTCCATTATCAAACATCACATATGGAGTTAAAATGAATTATTTTATGTGTGATTTAATTAGTAAAATAATTCATATTAGTGCTTATAATAAAAGAATGTGATACTAGGAAATTATATGCTTATAGGTACATTTGAAAGATAAAGGTATGCTATTTGTTTAAGTTAAATATGAGAGAAAATATATCATTATTGGACCGATTATTTATTAAACTATGGTTGGACCGATTATTTATTGAATTATGGCTGGACCGAGTATCTATTAGATTGTTGGTGGACTAACCATCTATGCTTGATCGATTAACTACTGGACAGCCCGTGAAGTTTAAGCTTGTAGAGCTCAACCCGAGCACATTTCACTTAAGTGAAACGTGGCCGTTTCACTTTGATAAGAAACTAAGCTCTTATGTCAACACAGAATGGAGCCCTAGCCGCATACCTGATCAAAGCCGTCTTCCTCCTTTTCTCTCTCGACAGCCGACTTTCCAACAAGAAGAAGAACGAAGTGATGGATTTTCATAACGGCTCCCTGCTAAGAAAATCGTCATCTCTGCAGTTGTATTATGTCGCTTTTATCAAGTCTCAATGGTAGAATATCAAATAGGTTTGAACTGAAACCCTAAAGCGTTCAAGGTTTGATAATCTACTATAAAAGGAGCTTCAAGTGAATGTTTGGTGCTTACTAAATGATATACTGCTGATTTGATTAAAAGAGATTGAAGCTTTGAATTATTTGCTCTCACTGCCGTGTTCTTCAATCCTAGGAAAAAGAAAGAATCTTTGGTGATATTCCTTTAAATTCATTATCTTGTGAATAACAACTGATAAATTGTTCTTTGTATGTGCTAGATTACTTCAAAATATTATTTGCACGTAAAGATCTTTGTAAATCCAAAACCCTAGCTTTCTAAATTGGGGGTTTCATTATTAGAGCTTGAATTGATTTAACATATGTTTAATTAGCTCTCTGATAAGCTTAATTCCTCACTCATAATATATATTTGAGGATTAGCTTGATGTACTAAGGTTTTATTAATCTCAACCTTGTAACTGAAAATTGAAATAACTCCTTGTTAAGGAGTTATGAAATGTAGGAGAAGAGTTCTCTTAGCTTGAAGTAAAGTAGACTTCAACTTGGTTTAAGTTGAACGAGAAGAGGGTGGAAGTAGGTGAAAAGTGCCGAACCACCGTGTCATTCTTTTAGCCTAATTATCTTGCTTTTAATTCCTGTTTATATGCTCTGATATTACTTTGTTAACTAACAATCTTGCATGAATAGTTAAATAAATTACTAATACAAGATAAAACATAAATATCCAATTCAACCCCCCTTCTTGGATAGCCATAAAACCTTATAATTGGCATCTAGAGCTAGGTTCTCTGTTTTAAAGGCTTAACATCCTAGAATAGATCCACTTAGATGGCTGTAGAGAAAGGAGTAGCAGTTACGGGGTATAATAAACCACCTCTATTTGATGGGATAAGTTATAGACATTAGAAGCAACTTATGCAAGTCTTCATTGTCGGTCAAGACCCTAAAGCTTGGCAAATAATCAGAAAGGGTACTAGTTTACCCAAAACTGATGAATGGAGTAAAAATGAAGCTAAAATCATGGGAATAAATGCTAAGGCTATGAACATGATTTATAGTGGGTTGAAGGCTCATGAATTCAACAAAGTATCATCTTGCCTCACTGGCAAAGAAATATGGGACAAGTTAAAAGTTATATTTGAAGGTACTAAAAAGGTTAAGTCATCTAAGGTAACCATGCTTACTCATGATAATGAATTGTTTACTATGCTTAAATATGAAAATGTTAATGATATGTTTGGTAGATTTATTGAAATAGTCTCCGAACTTAAGCTGTTAGGTAAGACTTATACAAATGAGGAGATGGTTAGGAAGATGCTAGTATCCTTACCCGAGAGCTAGGATCCAAAGAAAATGGCCATAGAGGAAGCTCACAATCTTGATAGTTTGACCCTAAATGATCTATTAGGATCACTAAAGACTCATGAAATGCAATTAATTAGAAGGGTAAGAGAGAAAGAAAATAGAAGGTCACCTGCTTTAAAAGTAGAAATAAAAAAGAATGAAGAAGTAGAGTCCAACAATGATGAGATTGTTCTTATAGCTAGAAGGTTTAGAAAATTTCTCAAAAAAGACCTAGGAAGAATAAAAGACAACCTAGGAAAAATGAAACACATGATTCTAAGGACAACTTATGCTATGAGTGTAGAAAACCTGGACATATCAAGGCTGATTGCCTTTTACTCAAGAAGAAGACCAATAAAGGTAAGAAGAAGGCAATGATTGCTGCCTGGGATGATGCAAGCTCTTCATTAGATGAGGAAAAACAAGAAGAAGTTTCTCACCTTTGCTTAACCGCAAATGAAAAAATAGAAGAAGAACTCAAGGTAAGTGATTTTAAACCTAAAACAAATCTTAGTGGTGATATTGAGACTGCTTTCTTTGATTTGGTTGAATATGCAACAAGCATGAAAGAAAAATACAAGAGGATGAAAGCTAAATATAAATCTGCAAAAGCTAAATCTGAAATTGATAAACCTGTCATAACATTTTATGTGACTTGTGTGCATGAAAGTGTTAATGTATCTAAGAATATTTCTGTGAAATCCGATACATGCTTTATGATTGACCTTTGTTCTGATTTAGAAAACAAGCATGATGATATCTTAAAAACTATTTGTGAGAACTGGGACATAACCACACTTAACATGAAAATACTAGAGCTAGAAAAAGAGAAACATGAAATTCAAAAGAAATTGGATGACACTACTATGCTGTTACACAAGTTCACAAATGGTAGCAGCTTGTTAAATAATATGTTGAAATCACAAAGAGGTGTATACAATAAAGCTGGTATAGGATATAACTCTTTGAAGAAAATAAAAACATCTACAAAATTTTTTGATGATGAGGATTGTGCATTTCCGCTACATCATAAATGTTTTCATTGTAAATATATTAGTCATTTGTTTGATACATGTCCAATCAGACTTAGAAGAGCATATAAGATCAAGAAGGTGTGGATACCTAAGAAGATTAATAATGTATTAGAAACTAACACCCACGGACCCAAAGAAAAAAGGGTACCAAGATCTCCAACACAAATCTTTGCTTCTGTAGGATATGAGCATGAACATAGACAAAAAGAAGCATAAAGAGTTGTGGATTTTGGACAGTAGTTGTTCCTGTCATATGACTGGGATGATAAAGCTCTTCTCAACACTTGAGTTGATATCCAGAGGTATTGTATCTTTTGGAGATAACTCCAAAGGAAAAATTAAGGGTATAGGCACCATAGGTAACCCAAAATCTCTTCTTATATTTGATGTGTTGTATGTTGATGAATTGAAATTTAATTTATTGAGTATACGTCAATTGTGTGATAATAATTTCAAAATCAAATTTGGAAAAGAACTTTGTGCTGAAAATCATGTGTTTATATGTTTTGTTGAGAAAAATTTTATTATGTATGAATATATGAATTTGTGTGCATATATTAAATATCAAAGGAAGTAAAAGGTATGCAAATTATAATATCAATTAATGATACTATAAAGTAGCCGATTTCCTACATTCCACTATCAAACATCAAATATGAAGTTAAAATGAATTATTTTATTTGTGTTTTAATTAGTAAAATAATTCATATTATTGTTTATATTAAGAGAATGTGATACTTGGAAATGGTGTGCTTATAAGTACATTTAAAGGATAAAGGCATGCTACTTATTCAAGTTAAGAATGATAGAGTACACATCATTATTGGACCGACCATATATATATATATTTGACGGCCCCTGAAGCTAAAGCCCGTGACCTGAAGCTCGTGAAGTTAAAGCCCGTGAAGCTGAAGCTGAGCACCTTTCATTTAAATGAAACAACAGCATCTTGTTTTGATAAGAGCTTAAGCTCTTACGTCGAACAACCTAAAGCCCTAGCCACACACTCGATTGAAGCCATCCTCCTCCTCCCTTCTCTTTCTCGACTACCAATTCCAACGGGAAGAAGAATGAAGTGATGGAGTGTCAGAATAGCTATCTGTGGCAAAAATCATCATCCTTCGAACTGTGTGATGTCGTGTCTATGAAATCTCAATGGAAGAAATTCAAACAAGTTTGAACCGAAACCCTAAAGTGTTCAAGGTTTGAAAATCTGCTATAAAAGGGAGCTTCGGGTGAATGTTTGGGCTTGATGATCGATATATTGCTTATTTGATTAAAATAGATTAAAGCTTTGATTTATTCATTCTCACTGCTATGTTCTTCAATCCTTGAAGAAAGAGAAAATCTTCGGTGATATTTCCTAAATTCATTATCTTGTGAATATCATCTGATAGATTAATCTTTGTATGTGCTAGATTATCTAAGACATTATTTGCACAGAAAGATCCTTGTAAATCCAAAACCCTAAATTTGTGAAAATTAGGGATTTCATGATTAGAGCTTGAATTAATTCTTTATACATTTAATTAGCTCTCTGATAAGCTTAAATCCTCACTTATATCACATATTTGAGGATTACCTTAATGTACTAAGGTTTTTATAAACCTAACTCTGTAACCGAGAATTGAATAACTTCTTTTTAAAGAGTTATGAGGTGTAAGAGAGGGGTTCTCCTAGTTTAAAGTAAAGTAGACTTCAACTTGGTTTAAGTTGAAGGAGAAGAGGGTGGAAGTAGGTGAAAAGTGTTGAACCACTGTGTAATTCTTTGAGCCTGATTATTTTGTCTTTATTTCATTTATATGCTATGAAACTACTGTGATAATTAACAACATTGTATGTTTATTAAAAAAAAAGGATTTATTTACAAAATAAATTCTAAATATCTAATTCAACCCCCCTTCTTGGTTAGCCATAAAACCTAACACTTTGTCTTGTTGAAAATTTGGAAAATAATGTAAGAATTATTGGGAAAAGAAAAGATAATATTTATGTACTTGATCTTAGCAAATTAACAAATGAACAAACATGTTTGATTGTTAATAACAGTGTTGATGCTTGGTTGTGGCATAGAAAACTTGGTCATGCTAGTTTAGGATTGTTAGAGAAACTATCTAAGAATAGCTTAGTTAGAGGTTTACCCGAGCTTAACTTTGATAAGAAAAAGTTGTGTGATGCTTGTGTGAAAGGGAAACACACTCAAAGTAGCTTTAAGCCAAAGCTAATAATGTCTACCTCAAGACCGTTAGAACTAATCCACATGGATCTGTTTGGTCCTATAAGAACGGCTACCATAAATGGGAAATACTATGCCTTAGTCATAGTAGATGATTATACAAGATATACTTAGGTATATCTACTTGCTAGGAAAGATGAAGCATTCAAGAAATTTGTTAATTTCACTAAGATGGTTCAAAATGAAAAGATCTTACTATAGTTAAGATTCAGACAGATCATGGTAGTGAATTTGAAAATCATCTTTTTGAGAACTTTTGTTCTAAGAATGGCATTTCTCATAATTTCTTAGCACCTAGGACACCACAACAAAATGGTGTTGTAAAAAAAAAAATAAGACACTTTAAGAAATGGCTAAAACCATGATGTGTGAATATAATCTTCTTAAACATTTTGGGGAGAGGCTGTAAGCATAGCTTGTTATGTTTCAAATAGGGCATTCTTAAGACCGATCATGAAAAAGATTCCTTTTGAGTTATTGTTCGGTAAAAAACTGAATATATCCTACTTTCATGTGTTTAGAAGTAAATGCTTTGTATTGAACCATGGAAAAGAATCACTTGGAAAGCTTGACTCTAAGAGTGATGAGGCCATATTTCTTAGGTACTCTCAAACCAGCAAAGCATATAGAGTTTTCAATAAGAGAACTCTAGTTATTGAAGAATCTATTCATGTACAATTTAAAGATAACTTTGATATGAAGTCTATTGAACAAGAATTGAACGTAAAGAATGTATCTGTTGAAGGGGAGTTAGACTTAAGAGATTTTTCTTTTCCTAGAGTAAGAAATGAAGTAGATCAACAACATATCCTAGGAAATCCTATAAATAGAGTCAGTACAAGGTCTATATATCATAACACATGTGAACATTAAGCCTTCTTATCTTAAGTAGAGCCAAAGAGAATAAATGAGGCTCTTGAAGATGAAAGCTAGTTTCTTGCTATGCAAGATGAACTAAATCAATTTGAAAGAAGTAAAGTTTGGAAGTTGATTCCAAGACCACAAAACCATTTGGTAATAGGGACAAAATGGGTATTTTGAAATAAATTAGATGAGAACAAGACAATCACCAGAAACAAAGCTAGATTAGCTGTACAAGGATATAGCCAAGAAGAAGGAATTGACTATGATAAAACATTTGTACCCGTAGCTATATTAGAAGCCATCTGAATGTTGCTTGCTTTTGCTTACTACATGAACTTTACACTATTTCAAATGGATGTCAAGAATGTCTTCTTAAATGGTGTTGTAAAAGAAGAAGTTTATGTCAAACAACCACCTGGATTTGAAGATCCCACATGTCTAGATCATGTATTCAAGCTTTCCAAAGCTTTATATGGTTTGAAACAAGCTTTACGAGCATGGTATGACAAGTTAAGTACCTTTCTAGTCAGTACAAATTTTAGAAAAGGCAAGGTAGATAATACTTTGTTTGTTAAGACACAAGGAAAAGATATTTTGATTGTTCAAATCTATGTTGATGATATTGTGTTTGGTTATACAAATTTTGTTATGTGTGAACAATTTGCGAATTCTATGAAACATGAATTTGAAATAAGTATGATGGGTGAACTAAACTATTTTCTTGGCCTGCAAATTAAACAAACATCTAAAGGAATTTTCATAAGTCAAACCAAATATATAATGGAGTTGCTTAAGAAATACAATATGCATGATTCTAAACCAATAAACATTCCCACGAGCACATCTACATCTTTGCGACTTGATGATGTTGGAGTTAGTGTTGATTCTAAGATGTATAGAGGCATGATTGATTCCTTACTATATCTAACTGCTTCTCGGCCAGACATCATGTTTAGTGTTTGTTTGTGTGCAAGATTTCAATCTAATCCTAAAGAACAACATCTAAAAGCTGTCAAAAGAATCTTTTGGTACTAAAAGGGTATAGTTACATTAGGAATTTGGTATTCCAGAGACACTATGTTTGATTTACATGCCTTTAGTGATTCTGACTATGCTAGTTGCAAAGTAGATAGAAAAAGTACAAGTGGTACATGTCAATTTCTAGGACACATGTTGGTTTCTTAGTACTCCAAGAAACAAAACAGCGTTGCTCTTTCTTCCACTGAGGTAGAATACATAGCTGCAATTAGTTGTTGTGCTCAGATTCTATGGATGAAATAGCAATTAGAAGACTATGGTATCTTTTCCACTAAGATTCCATTGAAATGCGATAATACTAGTGCTATCAATTTAACAAAAAATCCTATCCAGCACTTTAAAACCAAGCATATAGAAATAAGACATCATTTCATTTAAGATCATGTTCAAAAATCTGATATTTCCATTGAGTTTGTTCGGACTGACTAGCAACTTGCTGGTATTTTTACCAAACCATTAGATAATGATAAATTCTCCACTCTCTGAAAAGAGCTTGGTATGTGTCTAATTGATGACATTGCTTAAACTGTGTGAACAATTTCTTTGCTATACCCTGCTTGTATATTTTCTATTTGGTTCCTATCTTGAGGGGGAGCACTGCAATCACATTCGGTATAAGATCAGATCTTTGTTAGTCATGTTACTGCCTTTTAGTCCTACATGTTACTCATGTACTTCATTTTTATCCATCTTCCTCTACCATCTTTTCATATGATTTTTTTTTGCTAATGTCAAAAAGGGGGAGAGAATACATAGTTATTGCACATGTATGTTCCATTTCTGACTTTTAGTGCAAAATGTGGGATAAAATCTCCTACACCTAAGATACTTGTGTATGAGATACTTCTGTGAAATATTGTATGAACATGACCATACTTGCTATGATGAATATTTGTGCGAACATGAATAGGCTTACTATGATAAACATTCGTGATCATGTGATGTTTGGTAAAGATGATTATGCATTCATACGTTACTAGATATATGATTATGTGCTCATTCTGCTTATTCGAGTGATGACATGTGGTAGTTGGTTGGATTAACTATAAAAATTTTGTCATCATCAAAAAAGGAGAGATTATTGAAAATCATGTGTTTATATGTTTTGTTGAGAAAAATTTTATTTATGAATATATGAGTTTGTGTGCATATATTAAATACTAAAGGAAGTAAAAGGTGTACAAATTATAATATCAATTAATGATATTATAAAGTAGCTGGTTTTCTACATTCCATTATCAAACATCACATATGGAGTTAAAATGAATTATTTTATGTGTGATTTAATTAGTAAAATAATTCATACTAGTGCTTATAATAAAAGAATGTGATACTTGGAAATTATGTGCTTATAGGTACATTTGAAGGATAAAGGTATTCTATTTGTTTAAGTTAAATATGAGAGAAAATATATCATTATTGGACCAATTATTTATTGGACTATGGTTGGACCGATTATTTATTGAATGATGGTTGGATCGAGTATCTATTGGACTATTGTTGGACTGACCATATATGCTAGACCGATTGCTAGACCGATTAACTATTGGACGGCCCATGAAGTTCAAGCTCGCAGAGCTCAGCCCGAGCACATTTCACTTAAGTGAAACGTGGCCATTTCACTTTGATAAAAGACTAAGCTCTTATGTCGAAACAGAATGGAGCCCTAGCCGCATACCTGATCGAAGCCGTCTTCCTCCTTTTCTTTCTTGATTGCCAACTCTTTAACGGGAAGAAGAACAAAGTGATGGATTGTCAGAACAGCTCTCTGCTGCAAAAATCATCATCTTTGCAGCTATGTTATGTTGCTTCTATCAAGTCTCAATGGTAGAATATCACACAGGTTTAAACTGAAACCCTAAAGCGTTCAAGGTTTGATAATCTGCTATAAAAGGAGCTTTGGGTAAATGTTTGGTGCTTGCCGAACGATATACTGCTGATTTGATTAAAAGAGATTAAAGCTTTGAATTATTTGCTCTCACTGCCGTGTTCTTCAATCCTTGGAAAAAGAAAGAATCTTTGGTGATATTCCTTTAATTCATTATCTTGTGAATATCAACTAATAGATTGATCTTTGTATGTGCTAGATTACTTCAAAATATTATTTACACACAAAGATCTTTGTGAATCTGAAACCCTAGCTTTGTAAATTGGGGGTTTAATGATTAAAGCTTAAATTGATTTGACATATGTTTAATTAGCTCTCTGATAAGCTTAATTCCTCACTCATAATATATATTTGAGGATTAGCTTGATGTACTAAGGTCTTATTAACCTAAACCTTGTAACCGAAAATTGAAATAACTCATTGTTAAGGAGTTTTAAAGTGTAGGAGAAGAGTTCTCCTAGCTTGAAGTAAAGTAGACTTTAACTTGGTTTAAGTTGAACGAGAAGAGGGTGAAAGTAGGTGAAAAGTTCCAAACCACCATGTAATTCTTTGAGCATGATTATCTTGCTTTTAATTCCTGTTTATATGCTCTAATATTACTGTGTTAACTAACAATCTTGCATGAATAGTTAAATAAATTACTAATACAAGATAAAACGTAAATATCCAATTTAAGCCCCTTATTGGATAGCCATAAAACCTTATAGGGGTTGCTAGTGGTGCAACCTTTTCCATCCTTTTCCCACTTGGCATTGCCAATGTACCAACCTACTCCATCTCTTTTACAAACTTAGGGATTGGAAATGTAAGTACAACTTAGGGTGTAACCTTTTCCACCTCACCACAATTAGTACTTCTAGTGGAGCAATTTGCTCCATCCCTTCCATAATTAGTTCCTCAAGAATTGACACCACAAGTATTGCCAAGGGTGTGGTCTGCCTCTTTTTCTCCAAATCTAATTCCTTAAGACCTACCTCTTCTTCAAATGGAACTACCAATTCCACATCTAACAATTCCTTTCTCTCTCTTAACTTTTGATAGAACTAGTTCCAAGCAAGTTCAAATACCTTTTTTGGCCTAACTAAGTCTTCCTTCCAAGCAAGAACCTTCTCCTAGTCCATTTCAATTTCAAGAGCAACCTTGTGCATATCTATTGCTTTCTCAACAAGAGGTGTTTATGGTAACTTTTATTTCTAATCTCATACAATATAAATTGGAATAGGATCCTTTTATCACTCTTTCCATTTATCCTTCAACACCTAATGATAAATGAATTAAATAAGTTCATTTGGAGTTTACTTCACTTGTGGTTGAGGAAGAGCTTGCTCAACCTATTTCCTTTCCTTTTCTATTTGAGCCTTAAAGAATTGGTAGATAGATATCACCTTTTTTCCTCATTTGTGGAAAGGCAAACCTAACATATTCTTTAAGCTAAACCAACAAGTCAGATAGCTCTATAGATATAACTTTGCCCTTTTTTGGGGATTTAAACCATGAGGACCCTAACTCTTCAATGCGAGAACTACCTTCAAGAAAAGGACTTCTTCTTCAATGGGGAGTAGTTTAAGGAGGTTTAAGGACCCAAGTGGGGAATTATGAAGGCTAGTTGGTGAGTGAGCTTAATGGGAGTCCTCTTAGTGGAGGTTTAATGAATGAACCCTTTGGGATATGAAACAATAAGGGAACATGGGAAAATGGGGATGAATCTCTCTTTCCCCTTAACTTTTATTGTGTTTTGTATTACCACACCCTTTTGCCCTAACTCACCAACCCTAGCAAACAAGAGAGAAGGAAAGAAAGATCAAAGCTTACCTGGTAACAACCAAAGATTAGGTGTTAGGTACTCCTAAACAAACTATCAAACCATTACATAAGTCAATTAGTTTTAAAAGGTTAGGTTCATGAATTGGGTCTCATTTATATTAATGTTGATCTAGACAACTTTGGAAGTGATGCAACAAGGATCTGTTGATGATGGGTAATAGGCAATTAGCCATAAGGCAAGGAAGAAGCTAAGTCTTCAACATAAGGTAATTGCTGCCATCTAGTTAGACCATAGTTGGAAAAGGACGTTTGAGTTCAATGCAGGCATTTGGTTTGCTAGGTTGAGGCTAATGCAAAGGAGGTAAGGTTTGGCTTTGTTAAGCTTGAGGAGGCCGTAAGGATTGGGTGACTTAAACCATCACTCTTTTGATACCAAATTGGAAAATCAATGACTAGAATTTCAGGAGAAACACAAGAACTATAGAAATCCTAACCTTGAATGAAACTTTATTCATAAAATTGTCAGATTTCATTAGTTACATTATACAATTTTTATAAGACTTTAGGTCAGTTTGCTACAACCAACATTTTCCCACAATCAATTGAAGGTGAATAAGATCAAAGGCTAGAAAATCAAAGATTATTCAACTGACTTGTTCGGGTGCAAAAATCAGGTATTCAAGTCATAAGCCATGTCATGCGAGTTGGGTCACAAGGCACTCTATAATACTAAGAAATGAAAGACAATGATCGTTCTCATTTCAATTGGTGAGAAGGTACATGCTTTGATTGAAACTCGACTTATGTCCAATTTTCTAGTTCTTCCAAAAATTCTCTCAAAATTTCAAAGATTTTCAAAAGCCTAACCACCTCAATCCTTCTTTGGCCACCCTAAGGCAATGGTGTAGGCCCTCCTCATTTACAAAAGGGTGCACTTGCCACTGGCCTAATAGGCTAGCGGCGATATGGGTTCACCAAACAATGACCCATGTTCTTTTACGTTACTCCCAAGTCACCAAATAGTCCTCTTTGGTCTCTAGTTATGGGTTCTCCACCCTTAAATGATCGACTGCAAGTACCTCTTCACAAACACAGATGTGTGGTCCCAATTAGCATTCATTGATAGGAATCCACTAGTCAAACCTAGTTCTCACCAGTAGCTATTCCTCCCATTCCAGCCTAGGTGATGTCCCCTACACTGATCTCTTATAAATCGACACTCACAAATGGCCCTTTCCGGACATAACCACTCCTGAAAGAAAACGAAAACCCTAAACGATGACCGGAATTGTGAGATTCTGGTGAAGACACGATGGAGGCGAAAACCTAGGTATTTTCAATTAATGATTTTCCTGATACAGTTTACAATGTTTACAAGAAATTATATAATCATATACAAAATTTACAAACAAAAAATATGCACAATCTAATCTCTGAATATGGTAAGAAATTTAGTGACGGCGACGGTGAAAAAGTCGGGCAACAGTGAGGGAGGCGATCGCGATAGCAATCGGATCCCTAAGTGGGTCAGTTGGGTCATGGATCAGTAGCCGGGTCAGGGCTAACATGATAGATGGGCTGATGTGGTTGCGGAAGCTGTAGGTGGCTGCTGGTGAAGTGGTGATGTAGCAAGGTCCTTTAACATCCCCCCGCAAGCTGAAGGGGCAGTTGCACAGTCAGCTTGGAGCGTAGAAGGCAGAAGCGAGCCGAGGAGAGGCCTTTAGTGAAAATGTTAGCAAGTTGATCCACAGAGGAGATGAACTTTAAGTAAAGTTAACCATGAGCCAAGCGTTCATGGACAAAGTGGAAGTCAATCTCAATATGCTTGGTGCGAGCATGGAATACCGAATTGGTTGTCAAGTAGAGAGCAGAGAGATTGTCACACCACAAGGTCGGTGGGTTGGGAGGTAAGGCACAGAGATCTCTGAGGAGTTACTCAATCCACATAAGTTCGGCAGTAGTATTAGTGAGAGACTTGTATTCTGCCTCAGTACTAGAGCAAGCAACAATGCGTTGTTTGCGGGAGCTCCAAGAGATAAGGTTGCAGCCCAAGAAAATGCAAAAGCCACCAACAGAGTGACAATCATCATGGTTACAAGCCTAGCCAACATAAAAAAAGGCATGAAGCGACGTGGAAGGACCGCGAGTGAGGCGAAGACCAAGGCGCGAGGTGTCAGCCAAGTAGCGCAAAATGCTTGCCAATGCTCCGTGGTAGGGCGGTGAAGAAATTGGCAAGTAGTGTTGACAACATAGGCAATGTCGGGGCAGGCAAGAGTGAGATATTGAAGAGCTTCAATGATGCTACGGTAGAGAGCAGGGTCAGGTAGAGGCTCACCACTCCACAGAGAGAAGGGCTCATCAGTCGTACATAAGGTAGACACAGCTTTGGCATCAATCATCTTGGCACGAGCAACAATGTCATAAGTGAACTTGGCCTGATAAAGAAGAAAACCATTGTTGATGGGCTGGACCTCAACGCCTAGAAAGTAGTGAATAGGGCCAAGATCCTTAAGAGCAAACTCCTGCTGAAGTACCTATAAGAGAGCAGCAATGGGGGCCTGGGGAGAGCTAGTCAGGATAATATCATCCACATAGACTAGGAGAATGATGCTGTACCGGGAAGTGTGGCGAGTGAATAATGAAGTGTCGGCTATAGAGATAACAAAACCAATGGAGAGCATAAATGAGCTCAGCCGCTGATACCAAGCACGGGGAGCTTGCTTAAGTCCATACAATGAACGGTAAAGGCAGTAGACGTGAGTAGGGTGAGAGGGATCAACAAAGCCCGAAGGTTGCTCCATATAGACCACTTCACTGAGGTGTCCATGTAGAAAGGCATTGGAGTCATCCAACTGGTGAATGGTCCAACCACGAGAGTAGGCAAGAGAAAGAACTGTGTGGACAGTAACATGCTTGGCAACCGGTTGAAAGTCTCAGTGAAGTCAATGCCTTCTTGCTGATTAAAGCCTTTAGCCACGAGACGCACCATGTAGCACTCCAGAGATCCTTCGGGCCGAAGCTTGACCTTAAAAATCCATTTGCAACTAATAGGGCGAGCATCTGGCGGAGGAGAAATAAGAACCCAGGTGCCATTGCGAATAAGGGCAATGTACTCAACAGCCATAGCTTCCTGCCAGTGAGGATCTTGAACGGCCTGGGTGAAGCAAGTGGGTTCATGGTAGGGATAAGCGGAGGCGATAAAGGCATAGGTGTGATTGCAGGTAAGGGTGCGACAAGTAATGGTACTGTCCTGAAGGCGAGTTGTGGGACGGGGAGCCAAGGCGGGAGGAAGGGAAGGAGGAGAGGTTGGGTCAGGAGGTGGTATTAGAATGGGGACAGGAACTATAGTGGGAGTTATGGGGGGGAGGGGGGAAAAGGGGGCAGGTGTAGGGAAATACCTCCTCATGAAAGACAACATCCACAACAATGAAAATGTGGTGGGTTTGGGGGTTGTAGCAATGGTAGCCTCGGTAGCCAAGGAAAATGCAGGCTTGAAAGTGCGGGGCAAGCTTGTGGGGAGCATAGGGTTGAAGGTATAGGAAGACAGCACACCCAAATACCCTTAGTGAGGAGAGATCAGGAGACTGGTAAAACAACATTTGCCAAGGAGAGCGATGGCCAAGGAGCAGGGTCGGGAGATGGTTGATGAGGAACACAGCTGTCTCAAAAGCAAAGTCCCAAAAGTGAGGCAGAATAGAGGCTTAAGTAAGAAGCGTAAGACCCATCTCAACAATGTGGTGATGTTTGTGTTCAACGGCGCCATTCTGGAAGGGAGAATAAGGACACGAAAGGCGTTATTGAATACCAAATTGTTGCAAGTAGGCTTGGAAGGTTGAGGAAAGAAACTCAGGAGCACCATCACATTGAATAGCCTGCAAATTGGAATGAAGTTGATTTTCGGCAAATTTGTGAAAGGTAGAAAAAATGGTGGGAAATTGAGAGCGAGGGTCAAAAGTGTATAACCAAGTAAAACAGGAGAAATTATCAATAAAGCACACATAATATTTATTGCCACTAAAGGAGTCAACAGGGGCAGAACCCCATACATCAAAATGGACTAATTGCAAAGGAAATGACGACTTAGACGGGGAAGAGGGGTGGCGGTGGCGATGGCTTTTGCTAAGAGCACTCGCTGTACATGGTGGGGAAGGGGGGGAGGTGTACTTTATTAAGGACACTTTCAAAAATGGAAGTAAGACAATAGACGACAGATGACCAAGGCGAAGGTGCCACAAGGAGAGACTACTAGGGCTGGTGACTACAAACGCATAGGGAGAGGAGGAAACTCCTAAGGGGGCCACACGATAGAGGCTACGATCAAGGGTGCCGTGGAGGAGGACCTGTCCAGTGTGAGACGACACAACCCAAAAATGAGTAAAGGAAAACACAAAAGAACAATGGTTATCAGAGGCAAATTGAAAGACAGAAAGAAGATTTTTAGTAATGGAAGGAACAACTAAGACACAGGATAAAGTAAAAGGAGTATGAAGGGTACCTGTGTGGGTGATGGGAAGGGAGACATCATCACCCATGGTGAGTTGTTGGGAGCCAGTGTAGGGGGTCACATGAGAGAGACTAGTAGTCAAATCGATGACATGATGGGAGGCACCGAAATCGGGGAGCCAAGAGGTGAGGTCAAAGGCCGAAGGGGGGGAAGTTAAAGGGCCATAATGGGAGATTAGGGGTGGGGGGGGAGGAAGAAAAATGAGCTAAGGGAAAGGATTGGGTGGAGTAGGGTGCATGGTAACTATAGTGGGCATGCAAGGAGGGCGAGGATCCAATGGGAGAAGGTGCACGAGAGTTATAGTGGGGAGGTAGCGCGGGCGAGAATTCAATGGGGTAGGGTGCAGGATAAGGATAATGAGGACTCAGAGGAGGCAAGGATCCAGTTGGGTAGGGTGCAAGGTAAGTTACGTAGGCATGCGGATAATTATGGGTTTGGTTGGGCGGGTTGTGAGGCGGGTTGAACTACAGGTTGAAGCACTCCAGGCAGCTGCTGACGTGGTGCCCGACCCATTTGCAAAACCCGTAAAACGGCCCATTTTAGTGCCACCCATGATTATTAGGACGAGTGGGCCAAGACTGGGTTTGGGGGGTGGGGAGCAGCCCATCGCGTGTGGACTGGGCTAAGGGAAACTGGGTCGGGCCTCTCGGAGGGGGAGAGTGTGGATTAGGTTTCAGGTGGGAGAATAGTGGGTTGAGTGCGGCTTAACCCTAGAAGGTACCTGAGTAACTCGCGAACGCTGCTAGGGAGATAGCGGCCACCCCACGACCGCGAAGATGACCTTCCTGGGAGAGAATCAAGTCGTGAATCGCTTCACGGGTAAAGGGAGCATTTTCATTTTGAACAGAGACAGAGGTGGTGAGGGTGTCATATTTGTCTCCGAGACCACAAAAAACTTGGCCAGTGTACTCATCGTTGTCAATCTTGACGTCGATGGCGGCCAGTTGGTTGAGGAGGGACTTAACTTCGTGTAGAAATTCAGTCACCGTTCTCGAGCCCTTGGTGATGGTATGTAATTAGAAACAGAGGGAGGAGGCACGAAAGGAGGATTGAGCCGCGTAAGATTTCTTGAGGAAATCCCTAGCGGCAGTAGATGAGTAGAGAACTGAAAGCTGCATCACCACCGTGTGGGTGAAGGTTGCAAGGATCCAGCTCAACGTCGTTTGGTCCCTAATTAACCAATTGGTGTAGGTTGGATTCGGGCTCTCAGAACCCGTCGAAGACAATAGGGATTAGGGTAGGGCGATTTCTGTGCCTTCGAGAATGGAGAGGAGATGGTGGGAGAGGAGAAAGGGGAGGAGTCGGGTGCGCCAGACGACAAAATTGGAGCCGTCAAAGCTCTCTTAAAGGGAAGGGGAGGGGGTGGCGAGGTGGGAGGAGGTGTTTGAGGCCGCAGGTAGAACCGGGAGATCGAGAATGAGGGAGGGGTTTGGCGAGTCACCGATGAGGGGTTGAGAGGTCGACATGGGGAGGATCGGTGCGGGGCATGGGCCGATGGCTTCGGATACCATGAAAGAAAACAAAAACCTTAAACGATGACCGGAATTATGAGATTTCAGTGAAGACATGATGTAGGTGAAAACCTAGGTATTTTCAATTGATGATTTTCCCGATACAATTTACAATGTTTACAAGAAATTATATAATCATATACAGAATTTACAAATGGAAAATATGCACAATCTAATCTTCGAATATGGTAAGAAATCCGGTGATGGCGACAGCGAGAAAGTTGGGCAACAGTGAGGGAGGCGATCGCGATAGTAGTTGGATCCCTAAGCAGGTCGATCAGGTCACAGATCAGCAGCCGAGTCAAGGTTAACATGGCAGAGGGGCTGACGTGGCTGTAGAAGCTATAGGTGGCTACTAGCGAGGTGGTGACATGGCAAGGTCCTTTAACAACTCCCAATCCCTTCTATACCGTTATCGCCCAAAGAAAGAACCACCTATGGCGGCAAACCAGAATTTTGCATCTCATTGGTGGAATATTGCCAAGTGGCAGAATTTCAACAGTTAACCTTAATTGAGAATTTCATATCAATCTGTCCTTTGGTGGAAGATTTTAGGAATCATGTAAACTCCATGTGGGGATAGAGTCAACCTATAATCATAGGTCTAATGGATCCTAGAAGTATTAGAATCTAGCTTTTCTCAAAACTTAATGTAACCAGAGCATGGTCATGAGATGTGAGGGCATTCAAAAGGTATCAGTTTATTCTAACTCGTTGGTCCAGAGAACTCAAGAGGAGGCCAGATTCTAAGAAAGTAGCCATATTGCTATGCTTACTAGGTTTGCCTTTACCTCTATATACTCCTATAGTTCTAAAAGGTATAAGAGATGAGTTAGGTCACTTCCTAACTATTGATTCAAATACTTTGAGGATGGAAGACTCCATGTTTGCACGCATTATGTGGAAATGGAATTATCAAAGTTGCTACCTACTCGAAGTTACATTAATCCATTTGAAGAGGGAAAAAAGTGGCAAAAAATAGTTTATGAATTCAACATTGGGTATTGTTCCTTTGCCACACAAAAGGACACAATGTGTCCAATTATAGAAGGAAAGTGAAATGGTAGGCAAAGTTAGAAAGGAAAAATATGCAAAAGCTAGTGCCTATGGAATCAACTGTCTAGAAGGAGAAAAAGAAAGAACACATAGTTGTTACCCCTCCTACAAATCAACCTAAAGGGCAACAATAGGCCCCTAAAAATTTTGCTATTCTATACATCAATGAGGATGGGGATGAAGTAATCTTTGAAGAGTCCACAAAAATTCCTTCGCTATCCTTGCAACATAAGAGGAAGAGAGCTTGAAAGATCATGAGATTAGTAAAAATCATCATGATACACATATAGTGGCTGAGGATGTGGAAAGCTCTATTGCCTATGTAGATACAATTCAGCCTCCCAAGGCACTAGAACCATCATAACAAGATAACTTAATGCCCTTCTTAATGTAGGAACTCAAGGAAAGTGTTCATTCCAATGCCCCCAACATGGCCAAGTATTTATTGGATGCTATGGCAATTGTAGCACCCCAAGAATGGGAGAAATTTCAACACAAGTTTGGACAAACTATTAGGAAAGGTGATATCTCTAAAGGGATGCACTAAGACAAGTGAGAGGAAACCTGTGGTTGAGAAGATACAAGAATCGTTAGGTAATTAGGTTGATTATATAGTTGTTGACCAACCACAGGATCAGGTGGATGAAGCCCTTGAAGCCCACTAGGGGAATGAAAAGATAGCCTTTATATAGAGGAAAAACAACCCCCACATAGGCGGTTATGGGTGAGGATTTGATCCCCCCCAAAGGCCAATGACTTGGTCGAGGAGGCCGAGGAGATCCAAGAATCTCCACGTACTTATGCTGATTTTGCCAAGGGTCTATAACATCATACTATTGAGGAGTTGGCCTAGTCAGTTACACTGTTGCAATTAGATCAATCACCATGCCCAAGTAGCACGAAGGAGCTTGGGCTTTGTGAATGTAATAATTCTGGAATCCAGGCTAGCAGCAATAGCTTTATCTGTAGTGATAACAACTTTCCTACTATACCGAAAGGTACAGTTGCACCCCCAACAGCCCAAGAGTTGTCACGCAAGCGGACAGTGATCCTAACAACAGTGGAGGAGCCCACATTCAAGCCTATTACTGAGGCCCTAGTTCGACCACTGCGTTGCTCGGTAAGAAGAAAAGGCCGTGGACAACAACAGGGCACGCCGAAAATGTATGTGCAATTGTATGAGCCATCATGAGTAATAATAGGATTGGGGCCTGGCTATAGTCCAGCCCACATAGGTACGTTTTGGTAGACATGCCGAATTAGTAATCTTTTAGCCTTTGTTGGGCCATGCTCACGGTAGGCATACGCCCCTCCTTAGCTTCCTGTACTGAATCTATTATATAAATATAACATATTTTTATTAAAAAAAATAATTGGTGAGAAGGTAGCCTTGCAGTTCTTTTTAAATAATCCGACCAATAAGCCTCACAAAGTCTGTAAAGAATCCCCCATGCCTGAGGTGGAGAACAAGGGGAAAGGCTCAATTTGGCCGTTTTTCAAGTGGTTTTGGATTAAATGACGTAGGATAGGATGGGGCTTAAAACAAAACAATCGCTTGAATAACTCTCGGTTCTTTTGATGGAACCACACAAAAAAGTCATATATTAAATGAACGGGGTTTTGCTTCCTCGCTGTACTAATAACTTTTACTTCCATAACCGCCTCCAGTCACCTCTAGAATCATTAAGGATTTCAATAAAGATATTCACAATTCACCACAGGTTAGTTATTTTTCTACATTCTTCAAGATTGCCAACTATAATATCACGTATGGAACTTAAAATGCTGATTATTTGAATTATATCGTCTAATAAATATTATGCATGTAGATTCTAACATTCTCTTAAAAAAAAATTGTGGCACAAATATGCTTGGTAAATCCTCAACTAGTTCTTCAATTATGTTTTCTTTTTTCGGACAGGCTTGCCTGAACTGGGTATTGGAAGTAGTTATTCTCAACAAGCTGGAATCCATTAAGATGATTGGGGAACAGGTAATCCATTGTGTTCTACCACTTATCAATTGGCTCTTGAATCTTGTCGCCGCTTGAATTGTTTGCATCTGCCCTCATCAGATGAAGCTTCGATGCAACAAATCTAGAGTCTATAGACTCCAAAAGCGAACCATCAACGAAAATAATTAATTAAGATCTCCACAAAAACATAGTAAAAAAACATTGGCAACAACACTCTGGATTACAGCTAATTATAATTAAAAGATAACAATTGGCAACCAAAGTCAAACCAAAGTCAAAATGAGTGTCATCCAACTGGCCATCCGCAAGTTTGAAAATTGCTAGCAGTAGACTTCAACTCCAGGGATCAATGTTCAACTCTGAAAAGGTCTGCGTCAAACATGATTAATCAGAATCTAATAAATAGAACAGTTTACTTGACAAAACATGAAATTTTATGAGAATTTTCAAGTTGGAAATATTAAATATCACTTTGAATAAAATTATGCAGCAGAATAGTTCTTCAAGTCACATATAATCAATAATACGTACCATGAATTACAACAAATATTCAATCTTAAACCAAAATAGGAAATTCATCTGAAGATCACATGATGAGATGATATGCCGACAGTAGGAAGGAGAAAGACCAAAAAACGAATCATTTAAACATCGAGGAAATCGTGTGAGCTATTTCCTATTTCTGTCAAGACCCAAAAGACAGATTCTCAACTGGTACACAGACACGTTGACACAAACATCAAACAGGCATAGATAACACATGGTTTTTTTTTTTGGGGGGGGGGGGGGGTTGGGGTTTGGTGTGAAGGTGTCACACAGGACGGAAATAATTTATGGCATCCCGCGAAATAAGCGTCAAACATAACAAACAGAGCTTCAAAATATTCGCATATGATTCAAGTGGATGAAAACAAAGCCCAGTGGATAGAGTAATACAACAAAATAATCAACAAGTCCTTAACAGCATAGCTATATAGCCATCCATGAAGGCTTCCATTTATAGCTTGCCTTTCTTTTCAGACCCACTTGAAGTTAATGACGATCGCTGATAACTCTATTTTTATAGAGTTATTTTACCTAATTTAAATAATAAATTCTCTAATGTTTGTGAGAAAATATTTGAATTCCTCTTTATTTACTTAAATTTGTCTTGTTTATGTAGCATAAGGAGGCATGAAGAAAAAGAACAAGCATGGAGAACCTGGTACTTATTATATGGCAGAAGATGGTCAAATTATCAAGGTGAAGGAAATCAAGATGGGCTTGGGCTTGGGCTTTGGATAATTGTTATTAGATTTTTATTGTTATTATTTTTTTAAATAATTAGAAAACCTAGTCCTATTAGGAGTCCAAAGCCTAATTAATATAGAAGTCTAAAACCCAATTGTATTGGGAATCCAAAACCCAATGCTATTAGGATAAGGAGAAAGTTCTAGATCCCATATCCTATATAAAAGAGGAGCCCTGCATAGAAGAGAGGAGGAAGCAAGAGAGAAAAGAGTTGTCGTTAAAACCAAGGAGGAAATTAAGCACAACTCAAGAAAGAGGCCAAGAATTCAAGATTCAACTCAAGAGAGAGGCCAAGAATTCAAGATTTCTTGAAGAGAAGACAAAAAGGGTGACAGACTTCTTGTTCTTGGATTCAAGATGCCTTCTTTATTTCTTATTATTGTTCTTTCTCATTATTTCATTATGTTCTAAACTTCTTTTATTAGAGCAAAGATGTAGCCTAACTATGATGATGTGAATCCTATAAGTTTTATGTTTTGCAAGATAGTTTATTTATGTGAGTTATATATTATTATGCTTAATGCTTTTAAGTGATTGGCCACCACTTGAATGATTTGATGTGTATGTTAGAGACTGAAAGGTAATAATATGCAATTGCTTCTTATAATATATAAGCATGAATTAAATATGGATAGACATATACCATGTTATTTGTGTGGCTTTTGGTGATAAGATGATCGAAAGATTTATTGTAAACCAGGAATATTCACAGATCTTAATGCATTTGGTTTGTTTCAATTCACATATAGAGATATAGTGAATTAATGAACTAAATAGGTTTACTATACCTAGACATAGGATAGTAAATAAATTAAGAAATTCCGCCATCACATAGATAATATCATTCTTGCAGGCATAAACTATGGAAATTCATATCTAGTAGTTATGGTGAAATCGGAAGCTCTAACATGTGTCTCATCTTGATTTTTCCTACTTGGATTCAATTTTAATTAGTTTTGAGTTTTTGTTTTAGAAATTTTAAATTTTAATTCATCTTCAACAATATTTTGATTTGCTAGATAAATTTTAGGATTAATTCATCATTAGTACTTAATTAGTTTAGTATTCACCAATCTTCGTGGGACGATATCTTTCTTATCATTATATTACTTGTTCGACATGTTCACTTGCATTTAAATTTCACTGAACAAGTTTTTGGCGCCGTTGCCGGGGATTGGTTGCTTTACTACTCATTAATATTAATACCAAATAATTATAAGTTTAATCTAGTTTTTATTTTCTTTTTTAAAAAAATGATTTTTTTGTTTTGTTAGATTTTATTTTTGCTTTGCTTTATTATTGTTATTTTTACATTAAAAAAATTAATTAAAAAAATCAATCATTTTTTTTAGTTGCTACTTTTCAGGATTGTTAAAGACGTGCATGACCTGTAGCCAAAGAGAACAACTTGTTAATCTTGACCCAGAAATTGAACGCACAGTCAGAAAGCAACGAAAGGAGCTAAGAGAACAAAGAAGTGAAGCTACAAAAATGGCAGAGAATGATGATCCACGCAAGATTCTAAAAGAATATGTTGCACCAACAGTTCAGGGTGCCACATCAAGCATCAAAAGGCCTGCAATTCAAGCAAACAACTTTGAAATCAAGCCCGCACTCATTCAGATGCTTCAAAATTCTGTGCAATTTTATGGGCTACCAAATGATGATCCAAATGCTCATATTGATACTTTTCTTGAAATCTGTGACATGATTAAATACAATGGGGTCACAGATGATGCTGTTAGATTAAGGCTATTCCCATTTTCTTTAAGAGACAAAGCTAAAAGTTGGCTTTCTTCTCTTCCTGCAGGATCAATTACAACATGGGATGATTTGGCTCAAAAATTTCTTAGTAAGTTCTTTCCTCCAGCAAAATCTGTAAAAATGCGTAACGATATTACCGTTTTTATGCAAATGGAGAATGAATCATTATATGAAGCTTGGGAAAGATTCAAGGAGCTTTTAAGAAAATGTCCACAACATGGACTACCCAAATGGTTACAGGTACAAACTTTTTATAATGGGTCTAGTACAAATCTTCGTTTTATGCTTGATGCAGCTGCAGGAGGGGCTTTGAACAATAAGACACCAGAAGAAGCATATGATCTTTTGGAGGAAATGGCAAACAATAGTTATCAATGGCCTACTGAAAGGCTACCAGTAAGGAAAGCTAGTAGAATTCATGAAGTGGATGCTTTCACTGCAATTTATGCACAGTTTGATAAACTCAACAAGAAGATAGATAACTTGAATGCTCTAGTCATGAGGATTCAAAACATAGTATGTGATCATTGTGGTGGAGGACATGCGAGCATAGAGTGTCAGTTAGATAACACCTTTGCTCAGGGTAGTGAAGATGCTAATTATGTTGGAAATTCAAGTAGGCCACAAAATAATCCATACTCCAACACTTACAATCCGGGATGGCGTAACCACCCAAATTTTTCATGGAGTAATTCTAATGCAATGAGGCCACCACCAGGGTTTAGGCAACCAGAAGAAAAGAAGCCTAATTTAGAGGAAATGGTTGCCAAGATGTTACAGAACAACGAAACAAGAATGCAAAACCAAGAAGCTTCAATTCGAAATTTAGAGGTGCAAATAGGTCAGTTGGCTAATATGATTTCTGGAAGACAACAAGGTTCCTTGCCTAGCAGCACAGAGAAGAATCCTATAGAATATGCTAAAAAAATAAACCTAAGAAATGGCAAACAAGTGGGAAAAAATGACGTTGAGAAGGAAAGTGTCAGGGATAAGGAAGAAAATGTTAGCATGCAGCCTGAGGAGACAACCAAGAGAACATTATTCCCTGATAATCCCAAGCCTTATGTGCCTCCAGTTCCATTTCCTCAAAGACTCCAACAACATAAAATAGATAAGTAATTTTCTAAATTTCTTGATGTATTTAAAAAATTGCATATTAACATTCCTTTTGCAGATGCATTGGCTCAAATGCCCAGTTATGCAAAATTTCTTAAGGAGATATTGAAAAACAAAAGGAAGCTGGAAGAGTATGAAACCGTGAAGCTAATTGAAGAATGCTCAGCCATCTTACAAAACAAACTGCCTCCAAAATTAAAAGATCTAGGGAGTTTTACAATTCCTTGTACTATTGGAGATTCTCACTTTGATAAGGCATTATGTGATTTAGGAGCCAGTATTAATCTAATGCCTTTTTCTGTTTTCAGAAAATTAGGAATGGGTGAAGTGAAGCCAACCACAGTGTCCCAACAATTGGCTGATCGATCAATCAAATATCCAAGGGGCATTATTGAAGATGTATTGGTGAAAGTTGACAAATTTATCTTTCCTACAGATTTTATAGTACTTGACATGGAGGAAGACCTTGAGGTACCACTTATCTTAGGTCGACCTTTTCTAGCAACAGGAAGAGCTCTAATTGATGTACAACAAGGGAAGTTAATCTTAAGAGTTCAAAATGATTCTGTCACTTTTAATGTTTTTACTGCTATGAAACATCCTTCTGATGATAGTTCTTGCTTTAGGGTTAAGACAATTGATAAGTTTGTGAATAAGATCTTTCAGGAAAAAGCTTTCAAGGATCCACTTGAAGCATGCTTGGTTCACCTAAAGAATGAGGAAATTGAAAGTGAAGAGATACAGGAGTATGCCAATCTCATGGAAGCAAATCCACCATATTCACAACAAAAGGCAACAAAGTTTGAGGAGTTGGGACAACACATGACAAAACCTAAGCCATCGATTGAAGAGCCTCTAACTTTTGAACTCAAGCCCTTACCTTCCCATTTGAAATATGTTTATTTAGATGAAGTTTCTACTTTGCCAGTAATCATATCTTCTTCTTTGACAGAATCAATGGAAGAGAAACTACTTCGAGTGTTGAAAGAGCATAAGGGAGCAATTGGATGGAAAATAGCTGATATCAAGGGAATTAGTCCTTCACTCTGCATGCACAAGATTTTGATGGAAGAGCAGTACAAAGCTACTATTCAACCTCAGAGGCGATTGAATCCAAAGATGCAAGAAGTGGTGAAGGCTGAGGTAATCAAGTTACTTGATGCAGGGATCATTTATCCTATCTCAAACAATCCTTGGGTAAGTCCTGTACAAGTTGTGCCAAAGAAAGGAGGTATGACTGTTCAAAGAAATGATAATAATGAACTGATTCCAACTAGGACAGTTACTGGATGGCGTGTGTGTATAGATTATAGAAAACTGAATGATGCCACGAGAAAAGATCATTTCCCTTTACCATTTATTGATCAAATGTTAGAAAGACTTGCAGGACATGAATTTTATTGCTTTCTTGATGGGTATTCAGGGTATAATCAAATTCACATTGCACTAGAAGATCAAGAGAAAACCACTTTCACTTGTCCTTATGGTACCTTTGCTTTTAGAAGAATGCCCTTTGGTCTTTGTAATGCACCAGCAACTTTTCAGAGATGCATTATGACCATTTTTTCTGATATGGTTGAAAAATTTATTGAAATTTTCATGGATGATTTTTCTGTATTTGGCTCATCATTTGACATTTGTTTAAATAATTTAGCAAAAGTCTTACAAAGGTGTGAGGAGACTAACCTTGTGTTGAATTGGGAGAAGTGTCATTTTATGGTGCAGGAATGAATAGTGCTTAGGCATAAGATATCCAAAAAAGGACTAGAGGTTGATCGAGCTAAAGTGGAGGTCATTGCAAAATTGCCCCCACCAACATCAGTGAGACTTGTTAGAGGATTTTTAGGACATGCAGGATTCTATAGGCGATTCATAAAAGATTTTTCTAAAATCACTAAACCTCTTTCAAGTTTGTTGGTTAAAGATGTGAAATATAACTTTTCTGATGAATGTTTGCAGGCTTTTAATACTTTAAAGGAAAAGTTAATATCAGCACCAATCATGGCAGTACCAGAATGGGACTTACCTTTTGAGCTAATGTGTGATGCTAGTGATTTTGCAGTAGGAGCTGTTCTGGGACAACGGAAGAATGGAGTTTTTCAGACCATCTACTATGCCAGTCGAACATTATCAGGTGCACAATTAAATTATTCAACAACAGAAAAAGAACTTTTGGCTGTAGTATTTGCTTTTGATAAATTTCGTTCTTATCTAATTGGTTCCAAAGTTATTGTTTATTCTGACCACTCAGCTCTTAAGTATCTACTTGAAAAGAAAGAATCAAAACCTAGGTTAATCAGGTGGATTCTCTTGCTACAAGAGTTTGATTTGGAGATCAAGGATAAGAAAGGGACCGAGAATCTAGTTGCAGATCATTTGTCTAGAATTCCCAATCTGAAGGAAGAAGCTCAACCAATTATGGAAGAATTTCTTGATGAAAACATTTTTGCACTCCAATCCATCCAAATTCCCGGGTATGCTGATTTTGTCAATTATTTGGTAAGTAATGTTCTTCCTCCTGAAATGTCATATCAACAAAGAAAAAAATTCTTTTTTGACCTCAAACATTATTTTTGGGAAGAGCCTTTCTTGTTTAAAGTATGTGTAGACCAGGTTATAAGGAGATGTGTTCCTGAGGAAGAGATGGCTAGTATCCTACACCATTGTCATGCTAGAGAGGCTGGTGGTCATTTTGGTGCCACCAGAACTACAGCTAAGGTTTTACAGTCTGGATTTTATTGGCCCACACTTTTTAGAGATGCATATTCATATGTAGTTGCATGTGATCAATGTCAAAGAACTGGAAATATTTCTAGGAAACATGAGATGCCTGTAAACAATGTTATTGTGTGTGAGTTATTTGATGTTTGGGGTATTGATTTCATGGGACCCTTTCCACCTTCTTATGGAAATATGTATATTTTGGTGGCTGTTGAGTATGTGTCTAAGTGGGTAGAAACAATCACATTGCCTATAAATGATGCTAAGGTTGTGGTTAAATTCTTAAAGAAAAATATTTTTACCCGTTTTGGCACTCCTAGGGCAATCATAAATGATAGAGGGACCCATTTTTGCAACAAACAATTTGAAGCACTTTTGGGTAAGTATGGGATTACCCATAAGATTGCTACCCCTTATCACCCTCAGACTAGTGGTCAAGTTGAGATATCAAATAGGAAAATTAAGAGAATTTTGGAAAAAACTGTGAATGCCTCAAGGAAAGATTGGTCAATGAAACTTGATGATGCACTTTGGGCCTATAGAACAGCATTCAAAACACCAATTGGAATATCTCCTTTTAGGCTAGTGTTTGGGAAGGCTTGTCATCTACCAGTAGAATTAGAGCATAAAGCATATTGGGCTTTGAAATTTTTAAACTTTGATATGCAGTCTGCAGGTGAAACTCGATTGTTGCAGTTGAATGAATTACAGGAATTACGAGATGAGGCCTATGAAAATGCCAAAATATACAAGGAGCGGACAAAAAGATGGCATGACAAATACATATTAAGAAGAGAGTTTGTGGTTGGTCAGAAAGTATTACTTTATAACTCTCGTCTTAAATTGTTTCCAAGTAAATTGTGGTCCCGATGGTCTGGCCCTTTCATAGTCACTAAGGTATTCCCATATGGAGCAATAGAAGTTGCAAATGACACCCAAGGCACATTTAAGGTGAATGGTCAGCATCTGAAGCCTTACTTCGAGGGAGTTAACATGCAGAAGACTACCCTTGATCTTCTCCCTCCTTGAATAATAACTTTGAAGATAGTTTGGCTGAAAACTATAAAGCAAATGCTTCTTGGGAGGCAACCCAAGCATTGTGTTCATTTTGTAGTTGGAAGTTTTGTCACCACCATCTCCTCAAAACTCTATGTGGATATGATCTACAATCAGGGGAGTATTCTCATTCCTTTTACTTTTATTTTTACTTTCTTTTCTTTTTGCATTGAGGACAATGCTTCATTCAAGTTTGGGGGTAGGGAAAGAACCTTTGTCCTAAACCTGATTAAAAAAAAAAAAATTCTTATGTCATGATTACATCCCTTATTGTTAATTCTTGGCGATTCTTTGGAAGACAAATTTTGTTCAAACCTACAATTGTGATGTGAGTTAAGTGTGATTCTGATTATGTTGATCCATTTATTAAACACTAAAAGTCCTTCATTTTTGAAATTGTGTGTATTTCTAGAGAACATTCATGTGAAGTATGTGATTTTCTTAGATCTCACCCGGATCTTAGAATTTGCTTGATTTCCTCTTGAGGCGAAATCCTAGGCTGCATCTAATTGAGAAAATGATTTAGGCCATTCTTTGGATCGTTTGAGCCTTTCAAGCCAACCCTATTTATTTATCCCTAGTCACCCCGCTGAGCCTTGATTTATATCTATTTTTTTTATTTTGACACCCACATATATATACCTTTGAGCCTTTGATAAATTATCTTTTCGTCCCGCACCCTTGAACATGTTGATTTTTAGGATATAAGTCTATTTGAGTGAAAGAGAAGTCGAGGGGAAGGATGTTATATGGGAAGGATATTGATTGCAATGATTATGTAGCATAATATGTTGCTTTTGTGAATGCCAAAAAAAAAAAAAAGAAAGAAAGAAAGGAAATGCAACATTTGTCTAAGAATGGAATTCTCTTATTGCTTATTGTCAAATTCAAGCCACTCAAGGTTTAGAAATTGACTTTTGCATAGTAGTTGGATGTCATCAGCAAGATAAGATTATAATAATTACATTTCTAGTCCTACTACTTGCTTTATTATTGCAAGCATGATTGTGACTTTTGTGAGTGTCGAAATCCAAGTGAAATCAAGTATTTTTGGGAAGAAAGGAATGAGAGAAATGGTGATAGAAAGATCATTTGTGAAAAAAAAAAGCAAAGAAAGGAAGTGACAAAAGCTCAAATTAGATCCTAGAAAGCAATGTGTTCATGGGTGAATTTAGCCTAAATGACTTTCATCTTACCCCTAGTCCAGCCTTACATTACAAGCTTATAAAAGTCCTATTGATTCTTGGTTAGATGATTGGCCTACATTAGTGGAGAGAGGAATGAAAAGTAAACCTATGAGGTTTGGTTAAAGATTTTGAGAAATTGCATATTAATATGGATCTATTTAGAATGCATATAGTTGAAAAGATAAGGACTCACACATACACACGTGGTTAACATAGTTAAGAGTCTATCTTATCTTATAAAACAATTGTGGTGTTTAGATGAAAGCTATATTTTTCTTTGAATTGTTAAGTTGAGCAATTATGGAGAATTTTTTTAAAAGGGTTTTGTCTAAAGCATATGCAAATTATTACTTTTGCTCGAGGACTAGCAAAATGTTAAGTTTGGGGGTGTTGATAACTCTATTTTTATAGAGTTATTTTACCTAATTTAAATAATAAATTCTCTAATGTTTGTGAGAAAATATTTGAATCCATATGAACCTAGTACTTAACATATGAATCCATGCTTTTTGTGATAGGTTGTCAAGTCTTTATGTTCTAGTTATATGTAGTTTCTTTAAAAGAATGTCACATACTCCAAGCATGCAACTAAGTAGGCAGATATAACAAGCAAATGGGACTTGGTAAAAGCCACAGTAAGTGCAGACATGGAATAGAGTTTAATGAGAAAACTTGGCCAGCAATGTACAATGCCTTTGATATTCCATGTCACCCTACGAGGACCAACCGAGTCAGTTCATAACTGCAGCGGTCCAGAAATTCATTTTGGGATTTATCGAAGAACAATTAATAGAATTCTACTTGAAAGCTTGACATTAAAGGAAAATGGAAAAGATACAATTGGGTAGGATTACTTTGAGGGAACCCGAGACCTCTCTCTGCTTCTACACAGAACTTTGACTAACAACAAGCTTATTCCCTAACTCAAGTTCTTCTTCTATTTATAACTATTAGCCCCTGTAACTAATTCTGCTTAACAGCTTATTAACAGAAGCCAATAGACATTAACAACTTCTAACTGCTTAACTGTGATAGCTTATTTATCCTTATCACTCTGCTGACATGGAGCTTTAGAAGCTGACGTGGCTACTGCACTTCTTGGATTGCTGCATACCTCTCCCCTTGACAGCAACCTTGTCCTCAAGGTTAATAAAAGATAACACTGGTTAACTAACAACAAAACACCGTAAGGCAACCATAGTATTTAGAAAAAGGCATCAATTTTTCTTTTGTTGCAGAACCGTTAAGATTTGATAATTGGCCAAATCAAATCTTATCCACACGTGTTGCCTACGATTCCTTAGCTCATTCTTCCTAATAGACCTTATGAGAAATTCGATTGCACTTTCTTCCTTCATGAAGGACCAATCTCTCCTTGCCATGTTGGTCACATTTATCTCAACACAATTCTCCACGGTACTAACCGATTTCTCATTGAATTTTGAATTGAAACTACTCAAACTTTCCAGGAGACTATTGTTCTTATTGGCTTCCTTACGGATCACCTTTTGTATTGATTCCTCAAATTCCTGTTTCTCCTTTCGTAGCAACCCTTCCAACTTTGCAATATAAGGCCTAGATTTAGGTGCCTTCATTCCACCATCTTGCCGCACTACACTCAATACATTCTCTAAAATCTTATGAAGATACCTCTGAATTTCCAAACAGACCTTCAATCCTTTTATTTACTTCATCTGCTTCTTTTTCTGTCCATTTCAGATTATCATAGACCAATTCAAGTTTCAAAGGTGGAAGATAAACACAGAATAGAGATCAATTGAAGTATAGCAGAAGGAAAATAACCACTTTTCCGCACCTATAAAACTGGAGACAATCCTTGTGCATGGAATGTTTACAACTTATAACTCGGCTTGCAGCTGCATGATTTGAGAAGCTTAGCTCCCAAAATCCCCAAGCAACATTAGACATTATAACTCTCCGAGGGATTGGAGGGAATACATTGCTTCGGGAACATATGAGGCATCTATACCACATCCAATTTTTTTCTTCGATAACCCCAACATCTATCCTTGATCTTAGTCTATCAACTATCCATTCAATGGCTTTGTGAGGGTAATTTTTCCACCCATTTGTCCTTGCACAGTTAAACCCCGTTCCTAAAGGTGTCGACCCCAACAAAGTTGCATGAGCAACCTCTCCTTCATAATTAGCAACGGGTTTTCCATCCCAGAAAAAGCCATTGACAAACTCATGAAGAATTCCATCACCTCTAACCACAATCATAATGTCCGCACCCTCGTTTATAATCTGCCTTGTTATGTCAATTGCATAAGAAGGACCCGCAGTCAATGATTTAGCTATCTCCCTATTCTGAATAAATCCCATAATCATGGTATTTCTTGAAGCCCAGTCTCTCTCCAACATTTTCTCAAACAATTCAAAGGTCCCATCCAACCATTTATTTTGGGCATAGCCAGTAATAATCTCATTCCATGAAATAACATTCTTTTTAAGCATCTTCTTAATAGAACCCAAAATAGTCAAGAAGGTTCCCAAACAGTCAATATCACGCAACATCTTCTTACCTTTTTTCAGTTTTAGCTTACCGTCCAATTCTACCAAAAGTTCATCGGCAAGGAATAAAACCAACCTTACAGCTTGTCTGGCATTACATCCACCCCATAACAAACCTCCCTCACCCAAATCATTTGCAATGGTTCCAACTGGACCCAAAATCCAGGCCCCTAAAATGCTCAGTAAATCATAACAAAAGGAAGGTAAGAGAGAACTTAAAGCAATTGGCATATTTGATCTCACCCGGTGTAGAAAGGTTGATGACCTGTGCGGAAATTCCCTTTTAAAGTTTGGAGAAATTATGCCTTGGTATTTTGCTTGTCGGTATTCTCGCTGGCAATGCTCTGGTGGTCGCCCCTAATGGAAGAAACCCATTTTGATAATTAACCACTCAGAAAAATTAGGGAATCTGCTTTCATGGTGGTCGGCGCGTGGATGTTCGACCAACGCCCAGTTGACTGAAATTGATACACAACATTTCTGCCGTAGTTGCCGAAATCCAATCATTGCTAGTAGTCGAAATCGCACCTTATCAGACTTCTTCCGGCATTGCCTTTGATGCCCCATATGGTTTCTCCTAACAATCCTGTATGCCGATCGGCGGTGGAAAGGAGTCAAGCAAATAAATGTCGGCTTCTTTATATTTGCCTCCGGTGGCATTCCCCGGTGGGAAAAGGAGAATCCAATGAACATATCATTAGATAGATCGGCCGATGGCCAATCTCATTTGGCTGCACATGGAAGTCCGTCTGGCCCCCAATCACTAGAGTTGCGGCGGAGACATTTCTGTCTCTTCTTCCTTGCGCAATTTTGTCCACAAGCTTCGCCCATTCTGTCCTTCTGATGCCATATCTAGCCGGTTTGTTTGCTTCCGACTACACCATGGCTTCGACGCTTTTGTGCATTGCCGATTTTTGTTTGACGCCAATTTTCGGCACTCAGATTTGGCTTGCATTTGTAGACAAGAGCTGGAGAGAGAAGCTGCGGCTTCTCTATTGCTAACTCTTGGCCTGATTGGGCCTTGGCTGGACTGCACTCGAAGATGGAAGTGCATTCTGCAACCTTCTTCGAGCTGGCTATCGCCTTACCAAAAGCCTCAAGGTCTTGGAAAAATTTCTTCTTCAAAAAATCCACAGTACGATCCAGATCATCAATGATCTTTCTCTCAGTATCCATCTCATAAGAGGAACCCTTTTGATGTTTGTGACTCCCAATATGTGCCAAGGAACATTCGCCATTGCCAACTTTAGTAGCATCCAGGCGCACCGCAATACCATCGATTTTGGCATCTAAAGTTGCGAATAACTGGTGCATCGATTCATTAAAATCCTTTAGGCTCATATTTTCCTCATAATTCTTCTCTTGTTCGAAGCCTGGCATCTCTAATACTAGCCCTCTCTCATTAGATCCATTCTGCAGGATAAACCTGGCTCTAGATACCATTTGCAGTGGTCCAGAAATTCATTTTGGGATTATCGAAGAACAATGAATAGAATTCTACTTGAAAGCTTGACATTAAAGGAAAATGAAAAAGATACAATTGGGTAGGATTACTTTGAGGGAACCTGAGACCTCTCTCTGCTTCTACACAGAACTTTGACTAACAACAAGCTTATTCCCTAACTCAAGTTCTTCTTCTATTTATAACTATTAGCCCCTGTAACTAATTCTGCTTAATAGCTTATTAACAGAAACCAACAGACACTAACAACTTCTAACTACTTAACTGTGATAGCTTATTTATCCTTATCACTCTGCTGACATGGAGCTTTAGAAGCTGACGTGGCTACTGCACTTCTTGGATTGCTGCAATAACTCACTAATGCTCCAATGCTTCAGGTGGACTCCATCCTCGGTACACGGAAACCGAGTGAGCTTAGGGCAGTCGAAATGGTGTAGGTAAGTTAAGTGTGGAAATGATGAACAAAGTTTTATCCAATCCATCTTTAAGTCAGGCAAGTACTTAAGACGCAGTATCTTAACTTTCCACTCGTCATTCATCTGGACTGGAATTAGACTTCGAAGTTCCCCTCCTATGATGTAGAGTTTCTCAAGGTTAGGAAGTATTGTTGGCTGCAGCCAATCGGCTGCCTTCATCCTAGGATAACACTTCAGTTCCAATTTCTCCAATCGCCCTAGTTCCTTTAAAGTTGTCTTACAATCAGCGGTGATGTCTTCACTGCTATTGTGCGCAGATCCTTTTGCCTCCCAAGTAATTATCAGCTTTTGAAGCTTTTCAAACTTGTGGAAATCACCCGCGTCTTTGTATGTGGGAAACTTTTCAATGTTGGTGTAGATGCTCAATTTCCTCAACTTCTTCAATTTTGATAGATCACTAAGAGTACAAGATTCTTCAATTGAATTGAAATTGATTAGGAACCCTTTAAAGACTTGGAGTTCTTTAAGGAACGCAATCTTTTTGGGCATATGATCTAGCATGTAACACTCGGATATATCCAAGTGTGTCAGCTTCTTGAGTGAATCTATTCCTTGCGGAAGTACTTCTAAATTGTGACACGCTTTAAGATCCAAGATCCTCAAACTAAAGAGCTTACATACGGAATCAGGAAGTTCCGTAATTCTAGAAATTCCTTTAAGGCTGAGTAAATTCAAATAATTCATACTTTCTAACCCTTTCAAGAAGTCAGTATTCTTCACCACAATATGATTCTCAGCCAAGGCCTGCCACCTTCCCAGACAAAGAACCTTGACTTTCTTCATCTTTGAGAACCAGTAGGGGCTATAAAAGTCAAGATAAGGCTCGTTCACATTGAATATTGTTTTCACTCTTTCTAAATCTATTTTTGGCTCCCTCTCTAAATCTATTTTTGGCTGTCTTTGTTTTCGGTCCTTTGAAGATCCATAGACCCAATCATAGACTGTGTCCACCAACTCCTGAGAAAATCCATTGACCAAACAAGACCGGCCAGAGCTCGCTTTAATGCCAACGGGATCCCATGTCTCTTTATCAAAATCAAAGAACTTAGCTTCTTTGGCCAACACAATCACCGCGGAACGGATAAAAGGATTCATTCGATAACTGTTCACGACAAATCTACCTTTTCCATTCACAGGCTCAATGCAGGCCTTTTTCACTAACTCTTCCAATATTCTATCGGCAGCTTTATCTTCGCTCCCTTCTTCAGACGGTCTGAGAAAGCCCTCCCCGATCCACCAATATAACATAAGCCTTTTCTTCACTATCTCGTTTTTCAGAATTGCCGCAAAGCACAACAAGCACTGGTTTGTTGTGGACTTGAGACTCTCGTAAACTAACCGAAAGTCTTGGAAAGCTGAGCTCATTTGAAATCCAACGTGAAAATGTAGGTATGTAAAGTGGTCAGGCACCTCGAGGTCGTCAAACCCGTCGACACCCTGTATCTCCTGATGCGTATGGGAGTCTGTGGAGGACAATTTATAGGGTTGTGGGATCCGAAGCTGCAAGTCATCCACAATATCATAGATCGCCTCAAGTTTGGTTGTGCGTAGCCTGAGTGGCAGGTCCTGATCGACTATCTTTTTCAATTTCTCAAGAACTTGGAGGAGAACTTCAGCTCTTGTCTTCAAGCCCGTGAGTTTAGAGAGGGAATCTATTATGTATTTCAACTCATCCCTTAATTTTTCAGGATCTGGAACGTCCCTATGAGCGGCCTCATCAGATTGACCCCTGAGGGTCGCGAAAGTGGGAATCTCCCGAAATTCATCCATCAGGGAAATCAAAGCCGAGGTTGGAACTGTCTTCAGAAAAATCTGGTGATTTCCGGTGATTTAGACAAAAGGGATCCCACAAAAAGCGCCTGCTGGGAGTCAGCTATGGATAGCCGTCTCTGTGTTCGTCCTGTTCAGCATTAATCATGGAGTGGACAGGCAATTAAAGAAAAAAAAAACAAAATAATGTAGAAATGAAAAGGAAAATCAATAAACTGTGATCCCAACAAAAGAGGCGAAAAATACGAGTGACACTCCCAGCCAAGAATAAGCAAAAGCTTTCTCTCCCTTTTTTTTTTCCTCCTGGGTATGAACAAATCTATCCACCAAAGACTGATAATCAAAAAAATCATGGGAGTAAAAACGATAAATTTTATGAAGAGCCTACAACTAGAAAGTTTGTATAAATACACTGACGATGGGTGGTAACCCATATGGAAGAGAAAAAGAAAAACTGTAAAACCTCCTGCTGGTTATTAAGAGAACTGATGCAAAGACTAAGGCAGTAAATCTTGACTCTTATATTTCATTTTTTAAGAATTGCAAGTCGAAGTTACTTACCTCAACTTGGCGAGATATTTGCAGAAGCTCAGTTTGGTGACAGTGCTATTAGTTACCTTAGGTCCAAAAATTCTTTCTGTATCCCAACTTCATAATCATTCTACAAGTAATTTGAGAATTGGTTTCACTTTAGGTTCACGGAATGTAAAATTCATGCGGAAATGGTACTGTTTTCTAAATTGATGACCATCGCCTAGACCACAAGCTCACTGGTCTGGCCTGCGAAGGAAAACCTCTTTTCGAGTGACATTCTTTGGACATAAGGGGAAAGGACTACTTTCCTTTTCCCTGTTCTACTTGTGAAGATGATAACAAAGGAGTCGAAGAGATCAACCTATAAGAGAGTCATAGCCTTACTCATATATGTTGGAGATACTGTCATATATTGCATTATTCCTTCCTTGTATAGATTGAGATACTTACCATGTAATGTAGGCTTATTAGGGAAGTTGCTTATATGGTAGGAATATTTGTATTATTATTGTTTATATTCTTTCCTAGCATGGACCGTGCTTCTCCTATAAGAGGACCACTATGTTGTACATTCAGTTTTAAGTAAGCAATACAGAGAATTCTCTCATGCTCTCTCTCTCCTTGCTCACATCTTGTGACATGGTATCAAGAGCCTTGTTTTCCTAATTTTTTTGCTTCCACTCTCTCTCCCTCCTTTTTTTTCGGCTCCCTTTGTCCTCACTTTTTTTTTCCTTCCATTTTTTCTCATGGCCGCCCACTCCATTGATCGTGATGCCCCCATCCTCGAAGACGTCTCCCCACAATCCTCACCCACGGCCTCTCCTGTCAGCTCTCACTTGTTCTCTGGGCCTCACCCTCTGGGTTATGTCAGCTCCCTGCCCCTTCCCTTGGGCTCTCTCTCGACAAACCCTACTCTCTCCTGGCCCCCTCCCTTGGCCCATGCCAGTCCCAACCCACCAGTCCCACCCCTGCTCGTTCCTCGCCCTGGACCCGTTTCGGCCTGGCCCCTTACGAGCGACACTCACATCACCCACCCGGATCCAGTTTCGAGTTTGTCCCCATACCCCCCTCATACGGGTTTAGGCCACAATCCCTACCTGGTTATCGACCCGGGCCACCTCGTGGGGCAGGCACCCAACCCGGCTCCTTCGGGTTCGGGTCCAAATCCCTACCCGCCCCCCCATTCCTCTCTCATGCCCTACTCTGCTGCCGTCCGCCTTGAGCCCGGCGACCCTCTCTACACGGCCGCCTCTGACGGCCCGAAACTGCGTCTTCTCACGCACCCTCTGCTCGGCACCACCAATTACACCGTCTGGTCTCGCGATTTCTGGCGGGCACTCATCACCAAAGACAAGGATGGCTTCCTTGACGGCTCCATCCCCCCTCCGACCGACGCACGACTGTTGCGTCAGTGGCGTAAATGCGCACAACTTGTTTGCTCTTGGATCGACAATACGCTCTCTCCGGAGGTTGTCGCCGCCGTACCGCCGACCGACAACGCCCATTCCCTTTGGGATTCTCTCTGCGAGCTCTACGGCCGTTCTGATCGGATCTGCCGTTTTCAGGTCGAGCAAGCCCTCAGCAACCTCAAGCAAGGAAATTCGGCGGTCTCCGTCATTTACAACCGTTTCCTCGCTCTCTACAACGAGCTCGATCAAACCGAAAAGCCCATCGCCACTCCCGACTCCGTTCTCTGCCAGCTTCGCCAGCGAACTGAAGACCATCGCATCACTCATTTCCTCCTCATCCTAAACGAGTCCTACGGTGCCTTCCGCTCCCAGATTCTCACGATGGAGCCACCTCCTTCTCTTCGCCGCCTCTTCTTCCTCGCCGTTCAGGAAGAAAATCAACGGCTGGCCTCTGCCGAATACCTTCGTGTCGGTGACAACGTCATCCTTTCCGCTCGTCTGACTGCTTCACAACGCGCCCTTTCTAGTCACGGCGGTGGCGGTGGCAAAGGCGGCGACGTCAGTGGTGACCCCAGCAGCGTCTCTCTCTCTCGCAGCACTCATGACTGCACTGATAATTGGACGGCGCCCTTCAACCTAGGGTTTTCTGAGATAGGACCCCGATCTGGATCAGACGGCTCCCGTGCCAACCCTAGATCGGACGGTCCTTATCACACCCTAGGTACGCCTTTATCCGACGGCCCCTCCTCGATCGCGCCTCATGCATCTGGCCCTTCAATCAATGGCTCCAGTTATGCTAACGTTGCACCTGCACACAGGGGATCCAGCAGCTCGCGATCACACCGATCCAATGGTCCAAACTCCTCCCGAGGCCGATCCAACCACTTATTTTGCGATCATTGCAAACGGACCAATCATACCATTGAAAATTGTTGGAAATTACATGGTAAACCCACTGCTTGCGATTCCAAGGATAAAGAAATTTTTTCCAATGCTGTAATCTCCCAAGACAAGCCTGATCAACCCTTCACCGAAGCCCAACTTGCTCAGCTTGTGAACGTTTTCCAACATGTGGTGGGCCCTGACAAAATTTCCAGTTTTTCAGGTACTTCTTTTTGCTTCATGAACTCGATTTCTCCTCATGCATGGATTATTGATTCAGGTGCCAGTGATCACATTATCTGTGACAAAAAATTATTTTCCAAAATTCACAATTTTTCCCCTTCCTCATCCGTTCGTCTTCCCAATGGGAACATCACTTCCGTCACTCACGTTGGTGATGTCACACTCAGCCTTACCATCACCCTAGAAAATGTCTTATTTGTTCCCCAATTTCACTTTAATCTTATCTTCGTTTCTTAAGTTTGTGCACAAAATGATTGCCATGTCATCATGACTTCTCATTTCTGTTTTTTCAGGCCAGTTCGACTGGCAAACCGATGGGCTTGGGTAGCATTTCCCAAGGCCTTTATTTTTGGTCTTCATGCCCTGCACCTTTTATTTTTTCTCAATGTATTTCCCTTCCTAAGGGCACCTTTTGTAATGCAAACATTAATAAAAATTTCCTTTTGCACCAACGTTTGGGTCACAGCGCTTCTTTTCTCCAACCAGCTTGCCCCATTTGTCCTCTCGCAAAACAACCTTGCCAACCCTTTCCTTCCAGTTCTTCTCGTGCCTCTTCCATATTTTCTCTCATCCATCTTGACATCTGGGGCCCGTATCACACCCCCCACCATGACGGTTCTCATTTTTTCCTCACCCTTGTCGATGACTTCTCTCGCAGCACTTGGATCTTCCTCATGCAATCCAAGTCCCAAGTCCTCTCCCACCTCTCCAATTTCTTTACCCTCATTCACACCTAATTTCACACCTCCGTTCAGCGCATTCGCACCGATAATGCCCGTGACTTTTTTTAACTCTCATTGCTCTTCCTTCCTCACTTCCTGCGGTATTTTACATGAAAGTTCTTACACCTATACCCCTCAACAGAATGGTGTCGTTGAACGTAAACACCGTCACCTTCTCGAGGTTGCTCGGGCCCTTATGTACCAAGCCTCTATCCCTCACATTTTTTGGGGCGATTGTGTGATCACTACTGCTTACCTGATTAATCGCATGCCATCTCGAGTTCTTTGTGACAAGACCCCATTTGAGTTACTTTTTGGGACCTCTCCAGAGATTTCCCACCTCCGGGTTTTTGGTTGCCTTTGTTTTGCAACCACCGTTGGTCCTCGGGATAAGCTGAGTCCTCGTGCTACTCATTGCATCTTCATGGGTTACCCTCCTTTGCAAAAGGGGTACCGTGTCTATGATCCCGTCGTTGATCGGTTCTTTATCAACCGCGATGTGATTTTTCATGAGGATGTTTTTCCTTTTCAGTCTCAGTTATCTTCTGATGTCTCTGTTGAGTTTCCAGACAAGTCCCAGCCACTGTTTTTTGAGGATGAAATGGGGTCCCCTTCGCCCCCACTAGTTCTTGACCCGCCTGCTCCGGCCCAACCTCCTCAGCCTCCCTCATCCCCAACCACTGTTCCACCCCCAGACATTGCTCCTCCCCCAACTCCCCCCTCCTCGTTTTTGGCACCCCTGCCTCCACCGTCCCCCATTGCCTCATCGCCTGCTCTTGATGATTCCCTCGCCATTGTTCCCTATATTGCCCCCCAGGTGCCCCCCAACCCCGTCCCTCTTGCTCCACCCTCTCCCATCCCTACACCACCTCCTATGGCACTTCGTCGTTCTGGTCGTGCCACTCGACCCCCGATCTGGACCCATGACTATGTCTGTTTTGTTGTAACCCCTCTTGGCTCTCAGTATCCCATTTCCTCTTATGTCAACTTGGCTCGGCTTTCCCCCGACCATTTATGTTGCATTAGCTAGATTTTTGAGGAGACTGAACCCTCTTCTTATCATGAGGCTGCTCGTGACCCTAAATGGCAACAAGCTATGGAAGATGAACTTCGTGCCCTTGCTGACAACCGTACTTGGGATGTTGTCCCTTGTCCTTCTCATTGTCGCCCCATTGGTTGCAAATGGGTCTATAAGGTCAAGCACAAGGCTGATGGTTCCGTTGAACGCTATAAGGCTCGCTTGGTGGCTAAAGGCTACACTCAGAAAGAAGGTTTCGATTATCAGGATACTTTTTCTCCTGTGGCCAAAGAAGGCACTGTTCGCTCCTTCCTTGCCGTTGCGGCTTTCCGTGATTGGCCCCTTCATCAGATGGATGTCCACAATGCCTTTCTTCATGGTGACCTTGCCGAAGAAATATACATGGACCTTCCTCCGGGATTACGCAGACAGGGGGAGTCTCGGGTATGTCGTCTCCGTAAATCCCTTTATGGGCTCAAACAAGCTTCTCGTCAATGGTATGCAAAATTCACCTCTGCTCTGCTATCTGCTAACTTTCGTCAGTCTCGTCATGACTACTAATTATTCACTTGGCGTCGCGGTTCTTCCTCCATTTATCTCTTAATATATGTGGATGATATTTTGATCATGGGCAGTCATCCCACAGCTGTTAACAATTTCAAACAGTTTCTGCACTCCACGTTCCGCATCAAAGATTTGGTACCTCCCAAATATTATTTGGGGATTGAAATCGCCCGCTCTCCTCAAGGCATTTGTCTCAGTCAGCGCAAGTTTTGTTTTGGAAATCATTTCTGACGCTGGTCTCTCTGGATGCAAGCCCGCAGTCATCCCCTTTGAACAAAACTTGAGCCTTACAACGCCCGAGTATGATGTGGGCGTCTCACCTTTAAACGAAGACCCTCCACTGAAGGACATTTCTAGCTATCAAAAACTCGTTGGGAAGCTCATCTATCTCACCATGACAAGACCTGACATTTGTTACGCTGTCCAGATACTTAGTCAATTCATGCATGAACCGAAGCTGTCCCACATGAATGCCGCTCTGAAAGTCATCAAGTACTTAAAGGGATGTCCAGGATTGGGAATCCTTTTATCAAGAGATTGCAACATGCAAATGACAGCATACTGTGACACAGACTATGCTACATGTCCCATGAGTAGACGGTCTACGACTGGTTATTGTATCAAACTTGGAAACTCATTGCTCTCTTGGAAGACGAAGAAACAGTCCACTGTGTCGCTTTCATCTGCCGAATCTGAATATCGAGCCATGGCTAAGACTACTTGTGAAGTTATTTGGTTAAGGGGACTTCTTCGCGATCTTGGTATTCACATAAAAGGTCCCACACTCTTATTCTGTGACAACGATGCAGCTCTTAAATTAGCTGTAAACCCTATGGTCCATGAAAGAACAAAACACATTGAAATTGATTGTCATTTCACAAGAGACAAAATTCAGGAAGGAATTATCAAGACCAAAGAAATACGAGCAACGGAACAACCTGCAGATATCTTTACCAAAGCCCTATGTCAAAGGCAACAGTATACTATAGGCTCTTTGCCTACATATGAGGACTTAAGAAAGAAGACGGCTTGGACGGAAAACCCAAGTCACGCCATCGACCTCTTCCAAACCAAGAATATTGCTAAGAAATATGAGCACGAAATCTCTAGCTTCCAGCTAAAGAATATAAAAGATTCAGTAGACAATTTTATTTTGAATAAAAAGCACATATATTTTAGAATACCAACTAAAAAAGAGGAAACTAGATCTAATGCTATGGAAAATGCAGAACAGAGAATACCAGCCCCGGCGCCAAGGTCTAAGCCCGAGAACGGAGATTGTAAGAGAATGAAAGTCTAGTTTTGGGCCCGTAGCTTTTGACTCACTTTCAGTTTAACTGGAATGTGTTGGGGTCTGAGATTTTCAGGATTCTGCAATGGGGAAAATGGTTTGAACGACGATCAGAAGCGGAACTAAGGAGGCTTTGGCTTTCCAAGTCCTATATAATTCTCTCTGCTTTGTTTTATACTTGCTGAGAATATAAAACGACGATGTTTTACGCTTTTTCTAGGCTCCGCTCCCTAAAACGGACGTGACCCTCGGTGTAAAGATACACATGGATTTTTACGTCTCCATTAGCACCTTTAACTAAATTGATTAAAGACCACTTTGGGAGAAAATCTCTCCACCGACAATGTTTATGCTATTTGTACTGTCGCCACGTGACGCCGAAGTAGAGGACAAAGCGTTGGTGAAAAAATTTCTGCCACAAGACCGGGACGGAAGAAAGAAGCTCAACGGGGAACGGTGTCATCCGTATCGACGAAACCACAATTACCATTGAGTCGTCTCGCGGACCATATTCGTCCATCTAGACGCCAAATTCAACTAAGTCTCCGCAGTCTCCTTGGAGGCCGTATCGTTCTGTACTGGTCGGAGGGGTAATCAGAAGGCTCTAAAGAGGGAAGATAGAAATGGCGAGTGAGATCGATCGGAACGGATCGACTGGCCCACAGCGTTACGGCGGAGCCAGCTCATCAATGGAGAATGAAGTTTGTCGGTGGAGCTCTGAGTCAGTTGACGCATCTAAGGTTTATGGATTTGAAGACGAAGTAACTTCTCTTCAAAGGGTGCTTCTCCGGAAAAGAAGTGATGATGTTCTCAACGCAATAGGCATCTTTGGCATAGCTGGTATTGGAAAAACCACAATCTGTCAATTATTGTTTAATAGAAAGGAGGTGAAGGACTACTTCCTTCCAAGGATCTGGGTTTGCATGTCAAGGCATCCTGACGACGATGAGTACGACAAAAAAGGAGCAATCCTCAAACGAATGCTGCTATACCTTGGGGTTGATAAGAAGATCATTGAGGAAGTACACAAGGAAAAGAAACTTAAGGGGCTACTGTGTGCTCTTCACCTGCAATTACGGGGAAAAAGGTACCTCATTGCGTTTGATGATGCCAGAGACGAAGATAAATGGTTTGAACGGTTGAACTCTCTGTCAGCTCGTGATGGAAATTGGGACAGGCTTGCCGCTGGACTGCCAAAAGGCTATGGAGGAGCAGTTATTGTCACAAGCAGGATTGAGGAAATAGCGAAGATGATGGTTGGGGAAGAGGCACTCCATTGTGTTTTACGCCTATCAGATCCGACTTGCTGCTGGTCGATATTCAAGGATGCAACTGAACAGAAGTTCCATGAGACCGACGAGCGAATTCTAAAGAAAGAAATCTTTGCAAAATGTGCGGGTCATCCATTGACGGCAAAAATGATGGGTCGGTTCCACGCCGAAAAACTAGCTGACGAAGGCGATAAAATCCTCTTAGAGGCACCGACTGCAAATGCAGGCCATCAACCACCTTCCGGGACAGCAGCTCCAAATTAAAGCCAACAGCAAGTCCCAGAGGATGCCGCTACAAATTAAAGGATCTAAAAGAGTATTTGCTTCCCAACTTGCTATGATCTTGCTTTCGATTTTTCTTCTTTCAAGTGCTTAGCTTGGAAATTGGATGAATAAACCCATTGTGTAGTGACCCCGGACTTGTTTATATTTTGCCCTTGTTGTATTCCAAGATGAACGTCGATTTTTGCCAAAGCTTTACCTGATTTAGTTAAACAACCCAAGAACGAAAGCTGCTTCATCTGCCACCCCAATGGAGGTAAGTTAAGATATTTGCAAAAGCAATAAGAAGTAAAACTTATAACTATAACCTCTAATTTCTAACCTCCGTAATCATATTTTGACATTCTAAAGAGTTTTTGTAATCATATTCTGGTCGAAGCTGCCAGGCGATTAGGGAGTTTTCTAAGAATATAAGCGGAAGCACGAGGAAAAACAAAAATAACCGAGAAAGTTGTCTGTGGCTTATCAAGATGCGACGGAGAAACCCAAAGCTATTGAACACCCGTGGGCTGTTACTTGCATTCTTGTCGTGATGCAAAAAGAAAACAGTGTTTGGTTTTGTACAGATACCAAAGAATGGTGCATGTGTAAGAAAACTATACAAATAACCCATATAGCTATAACCTCTAACTTCTAACTTCCGTAATCATATTTTGAACCGCGTTGCTTCTTTAAAGCCTAGGAAACGCAAAAGATAAAAAACCGTGACTTGAGGCAGTGTATTTCAGGAAGACGCTTGCTTAGTTAATCTAGTCATTGGTTAATAGAGACTTTGATGGTGAGATTTAAAATTTTGTGAGTTGGACAGGCGAATTATAATATTAAAAAGAACAAAATTTAAAAAAAAAAAAAAAAAAAGTGAAGGCAACATTCAAGATCTCTTGAAATTAATGGTGATAAATAAATAGGGTTGGCTTGAAAAGCTCAAACAATTCAAAGAATGGCCTAAATCATTTTCTCAATTAGATGTAGCTTAAGATTTCGCCTCAAGAAAAAATCAAATAAATTCTAAGATCTGGGTGAGATTTAAGAAAACCACATACTTCACATGAATGTTCTCTAGAGATACACATAATTTCAAAAATGAAGGACTTTTAGTGATCAATAGATGGATCAATATAATTAGAATCACACTTAACTCACATCATAATTGCAGGTTTGAACAAAATCTACACCTTCCTAAGAATCACTAAGAATTTACAATAAAGGATTTAATCATGACATAAGAAAATTTTTAAAATCAATGTGAAAATCAAATTTAGCAAAAAACTTCTTTCCCTACCCCCAAACTTGAATGAAGCATTGTCCTCAATGCAAAAGGAAGGAAAGCAAAAATAAAGGTGAAATAAGAATAAGAAAACTCCCCTGATTATAGGTCATATCCACATAGAGCTCTAAGGAAAAGGTGGTGACAAAACTTTTAATAAAAAGATGAACAAAATGCTTGGGTTGCCTCCCAAGAAGTACTTACTTTATAGTTTACAGCCAAACTATCCTAGATGCTATTGCTCAAGGAGGACGAAACTATAATAGTTTAAGAGACAACTTGTGTTGTAAAATAGTTGAGCACTCTTCAATTAACCTCACTGTCTCATATATTTCTAGCTTCCTTTTGTTGCCAAATATCTCTTTTAAAAAAATTTCCTAACTGAACATTTGAATTGAAGCATTTGCAAAGGGAATGTTAATGTGCAATTTTGAAGATATATCAAGGAATTTCAAAAATTGCTTATCTTTTTCATGTTGCTAGAATCTCTGGGGAGATGTAGTTGGAAGCATAAAGAGCTCAGGATTGTCAAGAAATAGTTTGCTCCTAGATGCCTCCTTGGGTTATATGCTGAAATTCTTATTCATTTCATTGAAAATATCTTTGTCAGCATCATCTTTTCCCACTTGGTTGCCACTTGTTAGGGTTATTGCCTTTGCAATATTTGTAGGACTTTTCTCCATATTGCTAAGTAAAGGCCCCTCCTCTCTTTTTGAGATCATATTGATCAACTTACTCATCTACACCTCTAAATTTCTTATTGAAGCTTTTTGATTTTGAAGGCTCACCTCTTAGTTCAGAATTCTCGCTTTAGTACTCTCTATAAATTTTTGTGTGGTGATGGCTAGGTTGGTAACTATATTATCTCTAGGCTTTTTCTCCATATTTCTAGGCAAAAGACCTTCTTGTCTTTCTGAAAGCATGTTGACCAACTGACCCATTTGCAACTCTAATATTTTGATTGAAGCTTATTGATTTTGAAATCTTGCTTTAGTCTTCTCCATAAAATTTTGTATGATGATGGCTAGTTTGGTAACTATATCCTCTAAATTAGGCTTCTCCTCTTTTATTTGCTTAAATTTTGGTTGTGGTCTCATCTCATTTGGGTTACTCCATGAAAAATTTTAATGGTTGTGCCATCCCAGATTATACATGTTGGAGTAAGAATCATTTTGTGACCTACTCAGAATCCCAACAAATTAGCATATTCATTATATTAAACATAAGGATTACCTACTTGACATTCTGTGCTTACATTTCCTCCACCACAAAATTCATGTTCTCTACTTTGAATTCTCATAATTGGAGTACTTAGTTTATCAATCTTCTTATTGAGCACTTCCAATTGTGTGCACATTGCGGTGAAGATATCTACTTCATGGACTCCACTTGCTTGCTGCATTGGTAGCCTCTCAATAGACCATTGATAGCTATTGAATGTCATCTCCTCTAGAAGCTCATATGCTTCTTCTGGTGTTTTGTTATGCAAGGACCCTCCTGTAGTTGCATCAATTATGAAATGAAGATTTGTACTAGACCCATCATAAAAAGTTTGTACTTGTAACCATATGGGTAGTCCATGATGTGGACATCTTCTCAAAAGTTCCTTGAATCTTTCCCAAGCTTCATATATTGATTCATTATCCATATGTGCAAAAGTGATAATATCCTTGCGCATTTTTACAAATTTTGCAAAAGGAAAAAACTTACGAAGAAATTTCTAAGCCAAATCATTCCATGTAGTAATTGATCTATAGGAAGAGAAAAGAACCAACTTTTAACTTTGTCCCAAAGAGAACATGGAAATAGTCTTAACCTGATAGCATCATCTGTAACCACATTGTATTTGATTAGGTCATATATTTCAAGGAAGGCTTCAATGTGAGCATTTGGATCATCGTTTGGTAGCCCACTAAATTGCACAGAGTTTTGAAGCGTCCGGATAAGTGTTGGCTTGATCTCAAAGTTGTTTGCCTAAATTTTAGGCCTTTTAATACTTGATGTGGCATTCCAAAATGTTGGTGTAGCATAGTTTTTCAAAAGTCTATATGTACTATCATTTTCCTCCATTCTTGTTACTTAATCTTTCAGCAATAGCAACCTAACAAGGAATTTATTTTTTCTTTTTTTTAAGGAAAAAAGAATAATAATAATAAATCAAAATAAAAATAAAACCTAAAAAAATAATTCTTTTTTTTAAAAGAAAATAAAGGCTAGATTAAACCTAGAAATTATTCGGTATTAATATTAATTAGAAATAAACAACCAATCCCTGGCAACGGTGCCAAAAACTTGTTTGGTAAAATTTAGATGCAAGTGAACATGTCGAACAAGTAAGAATGATGATAAAGATATCGTCCCACAAAAATTGGTAATTACTAGACCAATTAATTACTGATGGTGAACAATTCCTAGAATTTATCTAACAAATCCAATAATAGATGATAGATTAACTAACTAAATTTAAGAAAACTAAATACAAGAAATATGTTAGAGCATATAATTTCATCATAACTACTAGGTATTAATATTGATTATTTATACTTGCAAGAAGGATAATATCTATGTGATGGCGGAACTTCTTAATTTATTTACTATCCTATGTCTAGGTATAGCAAACCTACTTAGTTCATTAATTCACTATATCTCTATATATGAATTGAAACAAACTAAATGCATTAGGATCTATGAACATTTCTAGTTTACACCAAAAGCCACACAAACAATATGGTATATGTCTATCCATATTTAATTTATGGTTACATATTATAAGAAGCAATTGCATATCATATTATGTCGGTCTCAAACATGCAAATCAGATCATTTAAGTAGTAGCTAATCACTTAAAAGCATTAAACACAGTAATATGCAACTTCACATAAACAAAATATCTCGCAAAACATAATAATCATAAGGTCATACCATCATAATTAGGTTACATCGTAGCTCTAATAAATGTAAATTAAAACATAAAAAAAATAATAAGGAGAAACAATAATAGGGATTAAAGAAGACATCTTGAATCCAAGAACAAAAAGTGTATCACCCTTTTTGTCTTCTCTTCAAAAAAACCTTAAATTCTTGGCCTCTTTTTTGAGTTGTGCTCAATTTCCTCCTTCTTTTTTCTTTCGCTTCTTCTCTTCTTTTAAATAGAGTTTTGGGTTTAGATCTTATTCCAATAGAAGTTGGTTTTGGGTACTTAAAACAATTGGGTTTTGAACTCCTAAATTAATTGGGATTTGAATTCCTAATATGACTTGGTTTTTTATTTATTTAGAAAACCCAATAATAATAGAAAATCTAATAACAATCATCCAAAGCCTAAGCCCATCTTGACTCTCTTAATCTTGATATTATGATTTTGCTGCATAATAAGCATCAGGTTCTTTCTATTCATCCTTTTTCTCCATGCCTCCTCATGCTACAAAAATAATGCAAATTCAAGTAAATAAAAAAGAATTAAAATATTTTCTCAAAAGCATTGTATTATTTATTGCCTAAAAATAGCTAAAATAACTCTATAAAAATAAGGTTACCACCTATTATCTGGAGTTTCCATTCTTGTCAAGATTCGTACTATCTGGAGTTTCTATTTCTGTCAGGATTCATACTATCTGGAGTTTCCATTCTTGTCAGGATTCGTGCTATCTAGAGTTTTTATTCCTTTTAGAATTCTTACTATTTTAAAGTCCTTAATTTGTTGAGATCCTATGCCTGATTTGTTTAAGATCTTAATTTGATTAGTTTTTATTTTCCTAGATCCTATCAAACTTAAGTTTTGAGTATTCCTAATTCTTCTAACATTAGGTTTAGTCATCTATTTAAAGACATTGTTATTTCAATTACAAACAAAACATTATGAGAACTTTTGAGATTGGAAAAGTCATCGAATTTCGTTTTCTTTAAGCTTTGCCTTTTCGTGCTCTTTAATAATTCTATTTTTATAGAGTTATTTTACCTATTTTAGGTAATAAATAACTTTAATAATTGTGAGAAAATATTTGAACTCCTCTTTATTTACCTAAATTTATCTTATTTATGTAGCACAAGGACGCAAGGAGAAAAGGAATGAACATGGAGAACTTGATGCTTATTATGTGGCAAAATTGTAATATCAAGATCAAGAGAGTCAAGATGGGTTTGGGCTTTGAATGATTGTTATTAGATTTTTTATTGTTGTTGGGTTTTCTAAATAAATAGAAAACCCAGTCATGTTAGGAATTTAAGTCCCAATTAACTTAGGAGTTCAAAACCCAATTGTTTTAAGTCTCTAAAACCCAATTCTACTAGGATAGGAGATAGGTCTAAACCTAAATCCTATTTAAGAGAAGAGAAAAGGCAAAAGAAGAAGAGGGGGAAATTGAGCACAACTTAAGAAAAAGGCCAAGAATTTAAGGTTTTCTTGAAGAGGAGACAAAAAGGATGACAGACTTCTTGTTCTTGGATTCAAGATGCCTTCTTTATTTCTTATTACTATTCTTCCTCATTATTTATTTATGTTTTAGTTTATTTTTGTTAGAGTTACGATGTAACCTAATTATGATGGTATGAATCTTATGATTATTATGTTTTGCAAGATATTTTGTTTATGTGAAGTGAAGTTACATATTACTGTGTTTAATGCTTTTAAGTGATTAGCTACCACTTGAATGATCTGATTTGCATGTTTGAGACCAACAGGAGATGATATGCAGTTGCTTCTTGTAATATATAACCATAAATTAAATATAGATAGACATATACCATATTATTTGTGTGGCTTTCAGTGTAAACTGAGAATATTCACAGATCCTAATACATTTGGTTTGTTTCAATTCACGTATAGAGATATAGTGAATTAATAAACTAAATAGGTTCACTATACCTAGACATAGGATAGTAAATAAATTAGGAGATTCCGCCATCACATAAATATTATTCCTCTTACAAGCATATATAATCTACATTAATACCTCATAGTTATGGTGAAATCGAACACTCTAACATATTTATTGCATTTAGCTTTCTTAAATTTAGTTATTTAATCTATCATCTATCAATTTGGATTTGTTAGATAAATTCTAGAAGTTATTCACCATTAGTAATTAGTTAGTCTAGTAATCACTAATATCTGTGAGACGATATCTTTCTTATCATTATATTACTTGTTCAACATGTTCACTTGCATCTAAAATTCACCGAACAAGTTTTTAGTGTCGTTGCCGAGGATTGGTTGTTTTACTACTGATTAATATTAATACCGAATAATTTCTAGGTTTAATCTAGCTTTTATTTTCTTTTAAGAAAAAATCGTTTTTTTTTATTCTTGAAAAAAAAATCGTTTCTTTTAATTCTTGAAAAAAAAATTATTTTTTCTTAAGTTATTGAAAAAAAAAATTAGCTGTCAAAGAAAAAAGAAAAAAATTCATTTTTTTATTTTGATTTATTTTTCTTCTTAAAAGAATAAAAAAGAAAAAAAAGTCTTTGTCAAGTTGCTATTATAAAAAGATTAAGCAATAAGGATGGAAAGATATGATGGTACACAAACTTTTACAAGACTATGTTGCACCAACATTTTGGAATGCCACATCAAGCATTAGGCTTGCGAATCAGGCAAACCACTTTGAGATCAAGCCAGTTCTCATCCATATGCTTCAAAACTCTATGCAATTTAGTAGCTACCAAATGAGGATCCAAAAGCTCACATTGAAGCATTACTTGAATTTTGTGACATGATTGGAGATCATGGAGTTACAGAGGATGTTATCAGGTTAAGGCTATTTCCATTTTCTCTTAGAGATATAGCTAAAAATTAGTTCTCTTCTCTTTTTGTAGAATCAATTACTACATGGGATAATTTGGCTCAAAAGTTTCTTAGTAAGTTTTTTCCTTTCGCAAAATCTACAAAAATGCGTAACGACATTTTCACGTTTGAGCAGATAGATAATGAATCATTGTATGAAGCTTGGGAAAGATTCAAGAAACTTCTAAGGAGATGTCCACATCATGGACTACCCATTTGGTTACAAGTACAAACTTTCTATGATGGGTGTAGTACAAATCTTCGTTTTGTAATTGATACAGTTGTAGGAAGGGATTTACACAGCAAAATAACAGAAAAGGCATATAACCTTTTGGAGGAAATGTCAGCCAATAGCTATCAATGGTCTACTGAAAGGCTACCAATGCATCAAGCAAGTGGAGTCCATGAAGTAGATATCTTCACCATAATGTCTACATAATTGGAAGTGCTTAATGAGAAGATAGACAACCTAAATACTCAAATTGTGAGACATCAAAGTAGATCATGTGAATTTTGTGGTGGAGAACATGAGAGCATGGAATGTCAAGTAGGTAATCCTTATGCTCATTATAATGATTATGCTAATTTTGTTAAGATTCCTAACATGTCACAAAATGATTATTACTCCAACATATACAATTCAGGATGTCACAACCATCAAAATATTTCATGAAGTAACCCAAATGAGATGAGACTACAACCAACATTTAGGCAAACAGAAGAGGCAAAGCCTAATTTAGAAGACATGTTCGCTAAGATGATGCAAAACGATGAAGAAAGATTCCAAAGACAAGAAGCTTCAATCCAAAAATTAGAGGTGCAGATGAGTCAACTAATCAACATGATCTCTGAGAATCGGGAAGGTCTTTTGCCTAGCATTGTGGAGAAAAACCCTATAGATACCACAAAGGCAATAACCGTAACATGTGGCAAGTAAGTGGGAGAAGTTGATGTTGATAAGGAGAGTCTTAAAGATAATGATAAAGATGTCAGCATACAATTTGAGGAGGCACCTAGGAGCAAGCTTGTTCTAGAAAATCCGATACCTTTTATGCCTCAAACTCCATCTCCCCTGAGATTCCAACAACATGAAAGAGATAAGCAATTTTTAAAATTGCTTAATATATCTTTAAAATTGCACATTAACACTTCTTTTGCAAATGCTTCAGTTCAATTGCTTAGTTATGCAAAACTTTTGAAAGGGATACTAGAGAACAAAAGGAAGCTGGAAATATATGAGACAATAGTGTTGATTGCAGAATGCTCAACCATTATGCAACATAAGTTGTCTCTGAAATTGTTAGAGTTTCATCATCCTTGAGCAACAACATCTAGGATAGTTTGGCTGAAAACTATAAAGCAAGCGCTTCTTAGGAGGCAACCCAAGCATTTTCATTTTAGTCTTTGGAAGTTTTGTCACCACCATCTCCTCAGAGCTCTATGTGGATATGACCTACAATTAAGGGAGTTTTCTCATTCCTATTTCTTCTTTATGATCAATTTCTTTTGTTTTTGCATTGAGGACAATGCTTCATTCAAGGTTGGGGGTACGAAAAAAAACCTTTGTGCTAAATTTGATTGAAAAAAAATTCTTATGTCATGATTACATCCCTTGTTGTAAATTCTTGGTGATTCTTTGGAAGATATAGATTTCTTTCAAACTTGCAATTGTTGTGTGAGTTAAGTGCGATTTTGATTATGTTGATCCACCTATTCAGCACTAAAAGTCATTCATTTTTGAAATTGTGTGTATTTCTAAAGAACATTCATATGATGTATGTGATTTTCTTAGATCTCATCCGAATCAGGATCTTAGAATTTGTTTGATTTTCTCTTGAGATGAAATCCTAGACTGCATCTAATTGAGAAAATGATTTAGGCCATTCTTTAGATCGTTTGAGCCTTTCAAGCCAACCCTATTTATTTATCACCAGTCACCCCGCTGAGCCTTGATTCATATCCATTTTTCTTATTTTGACACCCACATATATATACCTTTGAGCCTTTGACAAATTATCTTTTCATACCGCACCCTTGAACATGTTGATTTTTAGGATATAAGTCTATTTGAGTGAAGAGAAGTCGAAGGGAGGGATTTAATATAGGAAGAAGTTGATTGCAATGATTGTGTAGCATAATATGTTGCTTTTGTGAATGCAAAAAAAGAAAAAAAAAAAAAAAGGAAATGCAACATAATGGAATTCTCTTATTACTTATTGTCAAATTCAAGCCACTCAAGATTCAGAAACTGGCTTTTGCATAGTAGTTGGATATCATCTGCAAGATAAGATTATAATAATTACATTTCTAATCCTACTACTTGCTTTATTATTGCAAGCATGATTGTGACTTTTATAAGTGTCAAAAATCCAAGTGAAATCAAGTATTTTTAGAAGTAAAGAATGAGAGAAGTGGTGATAGAAAGATCATTTGCAAAAAAAAAAAAAAAGAAAAGAAAGAAAGTGACAAAAGCTCAAATTAGATCCTAGAAAGCAATGTGTTCATGGGTGGATTAAGCCTAAATGACTTTCATCTTACCCCTAGCCCAGCCTTACATTACAAACTTATAAAGTCCTATTGATTCTTGGTTAAATGATTGGCCCACATTAGTGGAGAGAGGAATGAAAAGCAAACCTATAAGGTTTAGTTAAAGATTTTGAGAGATTGCATATTAATGTGGATCTATTTAGAATGCATATAGTTAAAAAGATAAGGATTCACACACACACATACACACGTGGCTAACATAGTTAAGAGTCTATCTTATCTTATGAAATAATTGTGGTGTTTGGATGAAAGCTATATTTTTCTTTGAATTGTTAAGTTGAGCAATTATGGGAGAATTTCATGAAGGGGTTTTGTCTAAAACATATGTTGTTTATTGCTTTTGCTCAAGGACTAGCAAAATGTTAAGTTTGAGGGTTCTGATAATTCTATTTTTATAGAGTTATTTTACCTATTTTAGACAATAAATAACTTTAATAATTGTGAGAAAACATTTGAACTCCTTTTTATTTTCTTAAATTTATCTTGTTTATGTAGCACAAGGACGCAAGGAGAAAAGGAATGAACATGGAGAACTTGATGCTTATTATGTGGCAAAATTGTAATATCAAGATCAAGAAAGTCAAGATAGGCTTGGACTTTGAATGATTGTTATTAGATTTTTTATTGTTGTTGAGTTTTCTAAATAAATAGAAAACTCAATCATGTTAGGAATTCAAGTCCCAATTAATTTAGGAGTTCAAAACCCAATTGTTTTAAGTCTCTAAAACCCAATTCTACTAGGATAGGAGATAGGTCTAAACCTAAACCCTATTTAAAAGAAGAGAAAAGGCAAAAGAAAAAGAGGAGAAAATTGAGCACAACTCAAGAAAAAGGCCAAGAATTTAAGGTTTTCTTGAAGAGAAGACAAAAAGGATGACAAACTTATTATTCTTGGATTCAAGATGCCTTCTTTATTTCTTATTACTATTCTTCCTCATTATTTCTTTATGTTTTAGTTTATTTTTGTTAGAGCTACGATGTAACCTAATTATAATGGTATGAATCTTATGATTATTATGTTTTGCAAGATATTTTGTTTATGTGAAGTTACATATTACTATGTTTAATACTTTTAAGTGATTAGCTACCACTTGAATAATCTGATTTGCATGTTTGAGACCGACAGGAGATGATATGCAGTTGCTTCTTGTAATATGTAACCATAAATTAAATATGGATAGACATATACCATATTATTTGTGTGGCTTTCAGTGTAAACTGAGAATATTCACAGATCCTAATGCATTTGGTTTGTTTCAATTCACGTATAGAGATATAGTGAATTAATAAACTAAATAGGTTCACTATACCTAGACATAGGATAGTAAATAAATTAGGAGATTCCGCCATCACATAAATATTATTCTTTTTACAAGCATATATAATCTACATTAATACCTCATAGTTATGGTGAAATCGGACACTCTAACATATTTCTTGTATTTAGCTTTCTTAAATTTAGTTATTTAATCTATCATCTATCAATTTGGATTTGTTAGATAAATTCTAAGAGTTATTCACCATTAGTAATTAGTTAGTCTAGTAATCATTAATCTCTGTGGGACGATATCTTTCTTATCATTATATTACTTGTTCGACATGTTCACTTGCATCTAAAATTCACCGAACACTCTTACTTTCCAGCCTTCTACATTCCAATTATTTTAATTATTGCACTTAAATTACTGTCTCTATGTTTCAGTACTTTATTTTCCAGTCTTTACTTTTCTAGCCTTTTATATTTCTGAATTTTTTGGTTATTAGTTCATTCCAATCTATCTAGAATCCAAAGCTCATTCAATTTCCCATCACGAAATGCATCAAGTGGTATCAAAGCCAAGGTTTTGGTGAGTGAGCTGTTCTAACAAATTTGTTCATCTCATCAATTTGTTGTTTGATAGCATCATCATGTCTCAAGAAGGAGATGGTTCTTCACATTCATCTTCACCTATTCCACCATGGCAAGCCGCATATATGGTACAAAATAATGAATTTAAGAAGATGAAGGCTGAAATCCAAGAGTTCAAACTTTTATTAAACAATGTTTTCCCCTACAAACAACCTAAATACTTTACTTTACTCCACCACCACTACTACAAACAACGTACCCGCCATTCCAAACAACTCTACCACCACCCTAAGTATCCATATCACCACTAACCTAACCTTAAATATACCATAAAGGCTAGCACCATATGTTGGAAAATAGGGTTTTGTTGTGACTGAAAATATTTTCTTGTAAATATCAATTCTCAAATTATGTTTTTCTAAATGTGCAAAAAGAAAAACTATAGGAAGTAAAAGGTGTACAAATTATAATATCAATTAATGATATTATAAAGTAACCGGGTTTCTACATTTTCTTATAAAATATATTCTTAAGGTTTTTGTGACATATATTGAAATATATGTTGATTATTTGAATATATTGTTTATTTAAATATTTCTTTAAGAAATATAAAATATATTTGATACTTGTTTTGATGAAATTGCAGGAACATGAGGGACATTAACTCTATGTTAATATTAGTTCAAAATCTAAATATGCAATACATTATCAACGTATTGATATTGGACCGTGCATTGACATTGGACCTTGTTGATATTGGACCGTGTATACCTGCTGAATATATTATCACTTTACTGGACCCTTGCTGTTGGACTGTGAAAATATAGATGCGGCCTAAGATCACGTCAGCCTTATCCAGTTCCTTGTTACGATGTTGTCTTGATCAAAATCGAAGCTTCCTTGCTATGCTTGTTGGCTACAACGTCGTCTCACTTAAGGGCACATAAGAGGCACTTACTCTTCAATGAGTTATGCCCTAGCCGCTAGCTGCTTCATTTCTCCCCGATGCTACCTTCACTTCTCTCAAGCATCGAAACCTTAACAGGAGAAATTTGGAGGAGATGGACTGTTAGAACAGTCGGATTTCGAATCAAAAGGTTGAAATGAGGCTGATTTGATAGATAGACTACTATTCCTAACGGCAAGAATGCTATGGTTCAGGTTTGATTCAAAGAAAAGCCCTAGATCTGCTTCTATTTAAAAGAGATGTGTGCATGAAGGTTTTCTCTTGATGATTGACATCTATTTGAAATGTTCTTTTTGTGAAGAAAATCTACTAAGCTTACTTACAATTTGATTCGAGATTGTTCATCATTTGGTGGTTCATAAGCACTTGGTGATATTGGATTATCTGGTTTGATCTTCGATTAAATCTTTAATTATAGCTTGTATAACATTATTTATGTGCTGATTTCACTCATAAACATTTTCTACACATAAATTTTGAGGAAAGTCCGAAACCCTAATTTCTTCAAATTGGGGATTTCATGATAGGAGCTTTGTATCTTGATATATTTGTTTGAATAGCTTATTTGATTAGCAATATCCCATAAACTAACACATTATTTAGGGATTTGTTATTGTATATGATCTTTTGATCATTATTTGTATTCGGACTTGATAATTCCTTTTGAGAAGGAATTATTTGGATTAGGGAGAACATATTCTCCTAATTAGGTTGAGTAAAGGTGACTTCAATCAGTTGGATTGAAGGAGAAGAGGGTGGACATAGGACTTTGAGATAGAGTGCGGAACCACCGTGGTAAATTGGGTGTTGACTCTCTTTCTCTCTGATTGCTTAAATAATTCTATTTGATTATTTATTGTCATATAAATTACAAAATTTTTTAATTGAATTATTTGAGAAAACCAAAAGTATATTGTTCAGTACAAAAAAAATTCAACCCCCCCTTCTTGTTAAGCCATAAAACCTAACACCATCTACACCTTATTACCAAGAGTATCCACCATACCAACCTCAGATTGCACAACCACCCTATGTATCCCCAACATATCAACCACCGCAACAAGAAGATCATGCTTTAACATATTCCAAGTACCAGCAAAAGCACCATCACAATTACTACAAGGAAGATTATGATATGTGGATAGAAAGGTAATACAAGAAAGAAGCCTTACCAAAGAAAGATATAGAGGTAGTTCAAATTGAAGAAAGAGGTATGATAGAACAAAACAAAACAATTTGGATCTACCAAGGTTTGTGGTGTTGGCAGAGAAGGAGGTGGACCCTAAAAGTTTGGATCTTCTTGAGATTAAGGCACCAACGACCATGAATGTAAATCCAAAGTGCTTGGATCCTCCAAAGCAAGATGTGTTGCTTGAAAAGGAGATAGATCTAAGAAGTTTAGATCTACCGTAGCACGAGATCTTACCAAACAAGGCAATAGAAAAAATTTTGTTAGAAGAAACACAAGTTGTCATCCAAGTTTTGAAGAATTCAAAGGCACTATCTAGCATGAACAGTGGTTTTCTTTATGAGTTTGTATTGTCAAATCATGAGAAATGACATGTCCCCACCAATCACCAAGATTTTTCAATGTTATTGATGAAGGTGCCGCTAAAACGTTACTTAATTTTCACTACTTTTTTGGATTATATTGTTGGTTAAGTTGTAAACTTTCATCCAAGCAGCATGGTTATTTACCACTAATTTATGAACTAACACACTTGGGTAGGCCACCAGAGGTAGAGCTTCACATGTGTTCAAGAACTTGGATCATAGATCCATGGAGCAATAAAGCCCAAACCAAAAATGAAGATTTAAGGATAAATCTTCTTCAGGAAAAGGAGAATGATGCGGGAGCAACCATGCCAGTCCATGCTAATGGCTCAACCCATATGTTGAATGTCCTAGCAATTACATCTTTAGGTCCAAGAAGCCCAAACTTAAAAGATATCTCAAAGATTCTCTAGGAATTTTGATATGTTTAAGGCTCCTTAACTATGTTGTTTTAGGATTCTTAAATTATCAAGATTCCTATTATCTGGAGTTTCTATTTCTATATGGATTCATACTATCTAGATTTTCCATTCATGTCAAAATTCCTACTATTTTAAGGTTCCTAATTTGTTGGGATCCTACGCTTGATTTGTTTAAGAACTTAATTTGGTTAGTTTTTATTTTCTTAGATCCTACCAGACTTAGGTTTTAAGTATTCTTAATTCTTCTAGCATTAGGTTTAGTCGTCTATTTAAAGACATTGTTATTTCTGTTGGTTTTTATGGCTTAACAAGAAGGGTGGTTGAATTGTTTTATAGGCTATTTGAAAATAAAACTAAATCTTGAAACTATTTGTAATGTTAACATAAACAAAAAAAACAAATGCAGTATGGCACAATCATATTTCAAAGCTTCAATACTCTTCTCTCAAGTCAACGAAGATAGTATCACAATTTAGCACTTTAAATACTCTTATAAATTCAAAGACTAATAATAACACAGCAAGTATTCTAAGGAGATTAACGCAATAATAAGCACACAAATTCACACCAGATTTACCATGGTGGTTCAGCACTCACACCTTGAGTCCTACGTCCATCCTTTTCTTCTTCAATCAAACCAATTGAAGTCTCCTTTACTCAACTAAGTTAGGAGAAAACGTTCTCCCTAACTTAAACAATTCCTCTTCAAGGAATCTCTTGTACAAGATATTACAATGTGATCAAAAGATCATCAATTAATTACAAATCCCAAATAATATGACAAATAGTGGGATTTTGTAATCAATAGGAGCTAATATGATGTAAATATAACAGTTCTCAACTCCTATCACAAAAACCCTAAAGTGGAGTAAATTAGGGTTTCGGGTTCCTCTCAATGCTTATGTGCAATAATTGTATTTTAATGAAATCAGCATATAAATAGAGCTATACAAGGTTGAATCGATGATATAAGCAAACATATAAGTATTTAATCACAATATCACCATAGCCTTGAATATCACGGATTCTCAAGTAGATTACGAGATCAAGGAATGAGCTCAATAGAATTTCTTCTCAATAAAGACTTCAGAATCTTGTCAGTTTTTCTAACCCTTCTTCGTAGAACAACTTCTCTTAAATAGAAAAGTTAAGGCTAAGGTTTTAAGCACATCAAACCTCAATCATGAGCTATCTTCCTGTTGGAACAGTAGATTAGCCTTCAGATCTTCTTTCTCCATCTTGAATCAGACTGTTCTGACATCGGTCTCATTAGAAATCCTCCTGTTGAGGATTCGGTCACTAGCGGCACCGTTCTCCTCTTTCTCTCGCTCTCTCGCTCTCTCTCATATCGGCCTTTCTTCGATACTCATTTGCTTAGGGCATCAGGTAGATAAGTGAGAGCATGTTAATGAAATGGTGATTTTCATTCTCAATGCCTGCGAGCTGATTTGGACTGGGAGCAAGCTTGACAGCGCGAGCTAATGTGGACTGAAAGCAAGCCTGATAACACGACCTAATATGGACCGAGAGCAAGCCTGATAACACGAGCTAATATGGACCGAGAGCAAGCCTGATGAGCTGATATGGACCAAGAGCTTAAGAGGTCCGAGTACTACAAACCCGAGAACTTAATATCCAGTCTGAGAATATTAATCAGGCCAGGAACACAGTATACAATCTTAGAGCATTGTATTAATCCATGAATAGTATGATACAAGTCCTTGATAAAAAGATTTATTCCACATAGCAAGGCCATATATTTCAACCTTCATCAAGACATAAGCAAGCATCATTTTCTTAATCACAATGTGTGTCATATTCAATTTCAATTTAATAAACATTATACTTAAGACATTTTGACTAATGTAACTTAGATAAATATCTTCTCAAATATATTTTGTCACACACAAAACCCTTATTTTCCAACAATTTCAGTTGTAAGTAGAACATTATGAGAGCTTTTGAGATTAGAGAAGTCATTGAATTTCGTTTTCTTTAAGCTTTAAATTTCATGCTCTTACTTTCCAGCCTTTTACATTCTAGTTATTTTAATTCCTGCACTTAAATTATTGTCGTTACATTTCAGTATTTTATTTTCCAATATTTACTTTTCCAGCCCTTTATATTTTTGAATTTTTCTGTTATTATTTTGTTTCAATCTCTCTAAAATCTAAAGCTCACTCAATTGCCAATCATGAAACGCATCATTTCTTCATCCCAAATAGGCATTGATTCACTCTTTTTAGCATACCTTTCTACTCCCACGAAGCATATATTTGTTATCTCTACTACTTCTTCATCTAAAGATGAGTCATCATCCTAAGTAGTCACCAACACCTTCTTCTTTGACTTTCTATCCTTCTTTGTCTTCAAAGTTGTGTAGTTTGCTCTTATATGACCTCGTTTCTTGCACTTAAAGCAAAGATCATCAATAGCCCTTGTTGCATTCTTGCCTTTTGCTTTGTAAAACTTCCTTATTTTTCGAGCAAGCAAGGCAACATCCTTATCAAAATCAGAATTAACATTATCATTTACAACAATCTTAAGAGCAATATTTTTATCTACTTTCTTAGACTCTTCTTTATCCTTTATTCTCTTATTAATTTGAAACTCATATATTAGTAGAGATCCTACCAATTCATTGTATTCAAATTATTGGTTTTTTCTATGGTAGTTCTTTTAACATCCCAACTCTCATCCAAACACGCTAGAATCTTTTTACTAATTTTTATTTGGATAGGTCTCTCCTAGCAATGTAAGTTTAGTAAAAATATCAGAAAATCTAGTATACATATCAAAAATACTTTCACCTGGTTTCATCATAAACAATTTATAGTTATGAATCAACATGTTAATTTCAGAATCCTTAACCTTTTCAATTCCTTCATGCAAAACCTCTAATTTATCCCAAAGCTCTTTTGTTATTTGACAAGTAGAGATTTTATTATATTCAGATGCAATCAAAGAGTAATATAACATAGTCATAACTTTACCATTTTTCTCCATTTATTTAGAAACATCATTTGACCAAAGTAAATATGATTTTTTAGGCATTTGTATTGTTTTGTTTATAATTTTCCAAGATTCTACATCTTGTCCCATTATGTACATTTTCATTATGTTTTTCCAATAGTTATAGTTTGTATCATCAAATATAGGTGGTCTGTTGAAGTTCAATATGGCAGCCACTATGATTGCTATACAAATCTCACTAATATCTAACTAAATCTGGTCAGATCAAAGATAGCCTGGCTTCGATGCCACTTGTTAGATCCTATAGCAACCTAAGAGTGGGGGTGAATTAGGTTTATCAAAAATTATTTGTCTTTTCTATTTTTCCTGTGTCAAACAATCAAAGTAGTAAACAATATTATCATACAAGACAAAGATACAGATTTTTGGAAGGTGGTTCAACCCAAGCCACCTCGGCACCTCCTCCACCCCACTCTAGTAATAACATACTAGAGTCATTCTCCAATCAATTAACCAATTGATTATAAAGGAGAACCGCTCCCCAAATCCCAGTTATAAATTCTCTCCCCAAGAATTTTAACAAAGAGTAGCAATTAAGTACAAATTTCTAATTCAGCTTCTATAAGATATGAATTCAAGTTCAAAAGGTTCAAATAAATGCTAGAAACTTAATACAACATGATATGGACAAAAGCCCCAAATTCACATGAACCCTAGCATTGTTCATTCGTATAAAATCAGCTTAAATAAGATATGAAATGAAGAGTTATCTGATTTCTTAACAAGTGTATGAAGGCATTAATAAGCTCATAGTAGAATCACCAAAATGTAGAACTAATTTCGTGAGCTTGAAGAAGGTTGAGCAAAGAGTATGAGCTTCTAAAAGTAGCTTCCTTTCTCTATGATTTTTGGACCAGACAAAACAATAGTGAGTAAGATGCATTTAAATAACTTCAAAACAACTCACTTTTCACTTCAAAAAGCCATTCTAAGCCCTTTGAAGCAAGTCACCTCTTCTTCCCATTGGAGCCCTAATTTTTATCTTCTCTCTCTTCATTTTGAGTTATTAAGAAAGGAAGAAAAAGGGCTACATTCTGTAACTAAAACCATTCAAAATCATGCGCTAAAACAGCATCGTTTGGTCCATAACTTAAGTGATTAAATCAAGCTTCGCGGACCAAAAAATGGGTCGAACTTGGCTCTCACTCAAATCTTCATAATATCTTTTTAATCTTGAATTAAATCATTGTGGGTGCTTCATAGATTGATAGATCAACTTGTTCTCTTCAAAAGTCCAATGATTTTGGCTTTAAAAACTCTTTGATTCGCTTTTAATTTCTCTTTTCAGAAATTAGGTCATGAACTACGAAGAACTCTTTAATCTCTTCAAATTAATCTTTTTTGAGCAGTGGATCCTTGATTTTTCCTCACAAAAATGTTTCCTTCTCTATTAGCTTTCAAATGAGCCCTTTTCTAGCTTGAACAAAGTAGTTTTCAGCAGCAAATTTAACAGTAAGTGGTGGTCATTATGGGCGTTTATAGGTTATGGGCGAACAAGTGCTTATGGGTCGCGAGAACGAATCGAGCTAGGTTACACGCTTTTTTCAGGTCACACACGCAGGTTGCAGGTCATGCCCTGGATATGGGTTCCTAGATTACGGGTCGCACCTGTGGGTCTTTAGGTCGAGGAGCAAACCACATACAGGGCAAGCTTCGTAGGTTGCAAACTTGCAAATGGATCCATGCGGGGTCTAGATCAGTGTAAGCTAAGTTACGTAGGTCTGACTTGTGAACTGGGCTTGCGCGTTGCTTTAAGCTTCACTAGTTGCAACAAATGATCTAATATTTATTTATCTATTTTCCTGCACAATATTCTTAAATCAATTTTCTTATAAAAACCTATTAAATAAATAATCAAACAATGATTATAATATTCTTATATTATAATTTCATTTTTCTCATCATCAAAATGTTAATATATTTTAATAACATTAAAATATATTCCAACATTTTTGTTACAATTGAATGGTGTAGGGCACAAGTAAAAGGAATTAATCACATGGAATAGAATAACCTGAGAATTTAAGTTAGTTGGGGTAAAAAAAACGTAAGAATCAGGCAATAACACCCAATTTTTCTTCACTTCTCTTCTAATTTCCACTCAAATTTCTTTTGGATTAATAATGATATAAAAATCAAAACAATCAAAGTAATGATAATGCATAGTATAAGATTGTGGTTTTCTAAAGAAAAAATAAGAATACAAGAGACTAAACCCCACAACCAATGGTTGAAAACTTTTTTGTAGTTAACCTTTTTTTATATTTCTTGTTCTTTCTAGCTTCTCAAAGTATTGAATTTATAACTAAGAGCTTTTAAACAACACTCTTTCATTACTGAACTAGAAATTTGTCAACCAAGTTGACTATTATCTCTTTTTGATTTTAAGTGTTAGACCTATAACTAAGAGATTTTAGATGGTGTTGCTCATCACTAGACTAGGTACTTGTCAACTAAATTAACCATTATCATCTTTTTGTGTTTGGATTGAAATCATATATGTGCACTCATAAGTTGATTGCAAAGAAACAACCAACAAGTCTCTCCACTTTTTTTTTCTGTTTTTTTTGGTCCAATGGAAGAGATTTGGATCTCCCATGATTGATAGGAAAGGCTGTTAAAGAGTGAAACTTTAATGAGCAATTCACTCCTAAGGTTGTTTCACAAATTAAACTTGATAAAATTAAAATATTTTCATTTCTTTTCTGCAACCCAGCATGGTAAGAGTTTTTTGTTGAGAAGTATCTAAGTTAAGAATGGTTATCGTCGAAAATTTTTTAGTCCCAAATTTAACACTTGAGTTAAGGAGTGTATATAAAAGGGGAAAAAATACGATAATGTTCTTTTGTATTCGAGCATCATGTGTCTGTTTCATGCACTAATGGTCTGTCTATCTCATGCACTAATGCCCCGTTGCTCCAATTAAACAACCGCAAATATAATCAAGCCCCGTGCTTTTAAGTCAACGAGAATCGTTGATACACGGTCATCCAATGTGCGGTGGGTTGCAGGCCTTCGCACTCAATAATTAATGCAGCCTCCTTTAAGTACTAATTCACGTGAGTCCTAACACCGGCTGCAAACTCCTCACCAAAAACACTCGTACATATTCAATTAGTTTGGTACGATAAATATGTCAGTTTTGTTGATATTTTGTCAAAACTATTTTAGAGTAATCTTCTTTTAATAACAGTTTGCATATTATAATTTTTACTTCAGCATTCTTTCACACATGAAAAGAACACTCACATGAAACCCTTGGTTGCATACTTTAATCAATGTCACAAAAAAAGACAGGCACTAATTGATAATCATTCTAACTAATCCTTTCCTACATAGAGGTGAGTGTAAACCGATAAAATAACATTATCATAAAAACAAAGGGACCGGGTTGACCAATTATATTTTTAAGTTATTGCATGTAGAACTTTAACCAGCCTATTTCATATAAATGATATTAATGTGACCAACATTCCAGCTTATAAGCAATATTAGTTTCCCTAGACCATGAAAGTCTAGCTTGAAGTGGCTGGCCTACTCCCACTTAAAAAAACAAAGGACATACAGTCTGGATGGCATACTTTATACAGAAGTTTAGAAGTTAAAATTTTCTTCCTCGCTGTTGCTTCTCTTTACCAAGACGCCCCAACCATTGCCGTCATAATTATGAGCCTTTCAGGGTCACATTTATATCCCGTACTCAAAACAGTTATGGATATTCCAACAGCTGGCAACCACGTTATTAGCATTACAGTCGCTTTTGCTACCCATTCTTTTGGAAGGACTTTTAAGGTTGTTTTGAATCTTTATTTATTATTTTGTCTGACTTCACGAAGGATTAAATAAATTATAACCAACCACATTTGAATGTAAAATAGCTGGCATTTTCCTTTGATCTTTATATAATTCTCTTTGTTCTTTGTCTTCGAAATTAACTACAACATTCAACATAGGCTCGTTCTTTCGCTTCGAGACTTTCATCCTATATGTTAACCATGACAACTACACAGGTACCGACGACAGCCACAACAACACATGTACATGTAATTCGTAATTCTGATTTTATAGAAAGAGAAACAGTTTACAGCTCAATTCTCTCACTACAATTTCACTATTCTAGCTAATGTCCTTCTAGCCAGATTCTTCAACTTCGCACGAGGCTTCTTGGCGCATGCCGTATGATCTGATAATCCTATTAGCTTTCCTTATTCTTATTTTCGTTTCCCTTTTCTCTTTCATTTGCAATTGTTCCTTTGTGGGTCTCTCTCTCTCTCTCTCTCTCTCTTTCTCTTGCTACCTGAGCCTAAAGTTCCCAGGCCGCATTATTGAAAAAACATGTGTTTTGATTGAGACAAATTGTTGGTTGCATATAATATTTGTATAAATATTTTTCATGTGATTATGTGCAATATTAAACATCAAAGAAGTAAAAGACATGCAAATTATAATATCAATAAATAATATTATAAAGTAGCCAGATTCCTACATTCCTTTATTAATCAACTTCACATAATACTTGGAGAAGTATTTTTGATGAAATAAAAGCTAAAAGGATATTTGTTTATTTGGAGAAAAATGATTCTTGTTTTGATGTGCTTGTAGGTACACATATATCAAGGATCAAAGATCACATTATGCTCTAATATTTATTGAAGCTTAGATCATGTTCTAATATCTCTATGAAGCTTGGGCCGTGTTATGAATTAACACAAGTTAGCCCATGCTATGAAGCTTGGCCCGTGTTATGAATTAACACAAGCTAGCCCATGCTATGAAGCTTGGCCTGTGTTGTGAAGCTAACCCGTCTTATGAAGCTAAATGAACTTGGACCGAGTTTGGTTAAGAAGTCTAGCTTGCATAATTGATATGAGCCCATGTGATTAAACCAAATGATTGGAATGGTGTTGTTTTAAGGGAAAACTCACTTAAGAGTCTTAATCAAGCGAGAAGCCCTAACCAATTTTAAATGCCGATGCCTCTCTTTGTTTCTCTCTCACTACAATCACATCCCTACTCTTCCAATGGGAAGATTTGCAGAAGTTTTAATCAAATTTCAAAATGAGAAGGTCGAAGCTAATGTGAAGCTCAAAAAAGGTACATGCCATACCTTTTTATCAGGAAGAAGCCTATAAACTGATGGGTTTGACAAAAATCGTGATTTGGCTCTCTACTTTCATATCATATATATAACAAGGCTATTCTACGGTTAAAAGGTGGTGGATATTGTGAAAGCTTTTGTGAAATATTCAAAAGAACTCCAGATTGAGCTCATCCATTATTCACTGTGAAGAAGCTTTGGTGATATCTTGATACTTAACTTAAAATCACTTATGTGTGATTATTCTTTGTGATATATATATATATATATTTACAAGCTAATCAAACATATATTATCATATGCACATAAATTGATTTGTAAATACAAAATCTTAACTTGAACATATTTGGGAGTTTCGTGATTAGAGCTTATAACTACATTCAATATCCTGTATAAGCTTTTGTATTAGCATTATCCCTCATTATCTCTATATCTTTAAGGGATTTGCTACTAAATTAAGGTTGGTTAACCTTATCTTTGTAACTATGACTTGTGTGACTCCTTAAGGAGGAGTTGGAAAGTATTAGGAAAGGGTTTTCTCCCAGGCTTTGAAGTAAAATAGACTTCAACCAATTATGTTGAAAGAGAAAAAGGTAGAAATAGGTGACAAGGGCTAAACCACCATGTAAACTTATATTTCATTCCTCTTTGTGCCTATTTTTACTTTTCTATTTGATTTTGATATCCTTTAATGCTTTGTTTAAATGCATGAAAAGTTATTGAACTCACAAATAAGAGAAAGAAACTGAGATAACCAATTCAACTCCCCTTTATTGGTTAGCCATTAAACCTAACAACCTTATGTTCCCTTCCTCCAACACCAACCCAAACCCACCTTTTACTCACCAATCCAACCCAAATACTACCCCACCGCCCACCGCCCACCACCCCCAACTCCATTGTTCTTCCATTGCCGACATTACTTGAATGGCTTAATGGTGGAAATTACATCATCTAAAGGATGATGATTGAACCGTTCCTCGATGTGGCACAACTCTTGCTCATTGTTGATAGGTTTGAACATGAACACCCCACCCATCTCCTCACTCCCACACCCACACCCGACCTAATCACCCTCTCCTAAACCCAAGCTTCTCACATCCCCACTTGGCTTCCCAACCCAGCTCACATACAGTGATGCATTCGCTATCAAATAGTTGTAAGGTGGCTCCTCACCACTTCCACCCCTCTGATCATGGCCTAGTTGACTACCTTTCAGTCCTTTACCTCTATCTAGAAGTACCTCACCACCACATTTATGTCTTAGTCAATTATCTACACCTCTTCTCTTTGCATGGAGCTCCAATCCATGTGCTACAATAGCCAAACAGTGGTGGAATACTTATAACAAGCCATTCATATTGTTGATTAGTTGGCCCTCATTGGAGAACCCTTCCATGACGATGATTACCACACCTACATCTTTCATGGGTTAGGGCTTGAATTTTAATTGCTAGCATTAGCCATTTTTGTCACCTCTCAAATTATGTCAATGTCCAAAGAAGATCTCCTCAATTTGTTACTCTACCATGAGTCCATGGTGACCATCTCGACTTGTGATGTGGTTGCCACCCCTCCACCTACATTGTTTGCTACTTAGAATACAACTTCACTTTTTTCACCAATTTAGCCCTCATCCACGCCATCGGGGTACTCATGCACCACACCAACACCTTCACCACCATTATTGTTGCCAAACCTTTTTTTTTTTAACCGACCTAACATGTTAGGTTTTATGGATAACCAAGAAGAGGGGTTTGAATTAGTTATCTTGGTTTCTTTACTAATTTTGTGTTCAAACACTTTTCATGCAATTCTAAGAAAGTATTCTAGCATATCAAGATCACACATATAGATAGTTAAATAGAGAAAGGAAGAAACACAAGTTTACATGGTGGTTCGGCCCTTTTCACTTACTTCCGCCCTCTTCTCCTTCAACACAAACGGGTGAAGTTTACTTTACTTCAAAGCTAGGAAAAAACCCTCTCCTACACTGTTCAACTCCTCCTTAAGGAGTTAAATTGTCCATGATTACAATGATAAGGTTGAACCAACCTTAGTACATTAGCAAGTCCTCAAATTTATAAGATTTATGAGGAGTATTACTTATTAGAGAGCTAATTAAAGATATACAAACTCAATTCAAGCTCTAATCAAGAAACCCCTAATTATCACAAAGTTAGGATTTCAGATTTACAAAAGAGTTTATGTGCAAATAATAATCGGAGTTTAATTAACACATAAACAACTTAATCTAACAGTGAATATTCACAAGAATGTTAATGTGTAAGAATATCACTAAAGATTCAAACTTCCTTTATAGATTAATGAAGAATGTCATGAGTGTATGATCTTTCACAAGCTTCAATGTATTCTCAATTTCTCAACAAAATCTTGTCCACCACATTGCTTCAAAGAACTCCCAAAAACATCTCTTTATTGAAGATATAAAGCATACTAGCTTTCTAGTGTTTCTGTTCAAACCTGAGATGCTCATTGCAATTTTTCGTTAAGAGTTAATAGAAGCTCCATCAAACAACAGTGCAAACAGTGATTAATAATCTTCATAGCTGTTTTGACAACATCACTTCATATTTCTTCCATTAAAGAATCAACGACAAAGAGAGGCGAGAGAGCAACTTGGTGATTTAGGGTTAGGGCTTTTCTCTTCGCAATCGCTTAAAAGAGTTTCTCTTAGGTGAAATAGCCATGTTTCACACATAAGTGAAACAATGTTACATGCTTCGGATTAAGAAATCAGGCGGGCTGAGTTTTTGGGCCAAGCTTGCGAGCATAGCTTGCGAGCATAGCTTGCGAGCTTAGCTTGCGAGCATAGCTTGCGAGCTTAGCTTGCGAGCATAGCTTGCGAGCTTAGCTTGCGAGCATAGCTTGCGAGCTTGTAAGAGCTTGTGGGAGCTTGTGGGCTGAGCTTACGGGATGAGCTTGCAGGCTTCTTCCCATGAACTTGATCCAATTAATAAAGATCCTCACTTGAGCTTGAACTAGCTAAGTAAATAGCCTTGGTCGAGCCTACTTCAAGCTAAGTAAAACCAAGTATTATGACTTTGATTTTGGCCTTTATAGCATGATTCTTGATTCACATGTACCTACAAGTACATAAATCCAAGTATCATTTTTCTTTAAATAAGCAAATATTCCTTTAGCTCTTTTTCCATACAAAATATTTCTCAAGGTATTGTATGAAGTTAATTTGTGAAGGAATGTAGGAACCCGATTGTCAGGTTTAATGGCTAACCAAGAAATGGGGGTTGAATTGACAATCTTGGTTTCTTTTTCCATTTGTGGGCTCAATCACTTTTCATGCACTTAAGCAAAGCATTCAAGGATATCAAAATCAAACAACAAAGTAAATAGACACAAAGAGGGATATAACATAAGTTTACATAGTGGCTTGGCCCTTGTCACCTACTTCCACCCTCTTCTTCTTCAACACAACCAGTTGAAGTCCACTTTACTTCAAAGTTTAGGAGAAACCCTCTCCTAATACTTTCCAATTCCTCCTCAAGGAGTCACACAAATCACAATTACAACTATAAGGTTAACCAATCTTAATTCAGTAGCAAATCCTTTAAAGATAAAGAGATAATGAGGGATAATGCTAATACAATAGCTTATACAAGATATTGAATACAATTATAAGCTCTAATCATGAAACCCTAAAAAATGTTCAAGTTAAGGTTTCAGATTTACAAATTAGTTTATATGCATATGATAATATATGTTTGATTAGCACATAAATAGATATATATCATAAAGAATAATCACACAAAAGTGATATTAAGCTGAGAATCAAGATATCATTTAAGCTTCTTCAAAGTAAATCATGGATGAGCCCAATTGGAAGTTCCTTTTGAATATTTCATAAAAGCTTTCACAATATCCATTACTCTTAACTGTAGAATAGTCTTCTCATATATATAATATGAAAGTAAAGAGCCAATCATGATTTCTGTCAAACCCATTAGTTCAAAGGCTTTTTCCCATTAAGATGGTGTAGCATGTACCTTTTTTGAGCTTCACATTCTAACATTTGATTAAAACTTCTGCAAATCTTCCTGTTGGAAGAGTAAGGATGTGACTGCAGTAAGAAAGGAATGAAGAGAAAGGTGTCGGCTAGGGCTTCTTGCTTGATTGAGACTCTTAAGTGAGTCCTCCCTTAAAACGACATTATTCTAGTCATTTTCTTTAAACACACGGGCTCATATCAATTATGTGGGCTAGACTTTCTTAACCAAACTCGGTCCAAGTTCATTTAGCTTTATAAAACAGGCCAACTTCATAGCACAAGCCAAGCTCCATAGCATAGGCCAGTTTGTGTTAATTCATAACACGGGCCAACCTTTATAGAGATATTAGAACATAATCTAAGCTTCAATAAATATTGGAGCATAATATGATCTTTGATCCTTGATACATGTGTACTTATAAGCATATCAAAATAAGTATCATTTTTCTCCAAATAAAAAAATATTTTTTTAGCTTTTATTTCATCAAAAATACTTCTCCATGTATTGTGTAAAATTAATTAATAGGGAATGTAGGAACCTGACTACTTTATAATATCATTTATTGATATTATAATTTGTACACCTTTTACTTCCTTGATGTTCAATATTGCACATAATCATATGAAAAATATTTATACAAATATTATATGCAACCAACAATTTGTCTTAATCAAAACACATCTTTTTTCAACATCGGCTACTTTATAATATCATTTATTGATATTATAATTTACACACCTTTTACTTCCTTGATGTTCAATATTACACATAATCATATGAAAAATATTTATACAAATATTATATGCAACCAACAGTTGGTCACAGCAAAACACACCTTTTTCCAACAAAATGGAGTTTGGGCATTACAGCATATTATATTATTTGATCTTTTGTAAAGCGCTAGCAAGGGATTTTGCAAATGACATCTTTTGTTGGCTGTGTGATCCAGGATCGGAATATCCATATGGTTTGCCTACAAATGCACCTTTTTTCTTCATTAATCATGCACTAACTATCTCACGTGATATATACTCAATAAACTTAGACCATACATAACTTTTTCCTTTTGAAAATTAATCTAATTTAATTATGAAGTCTATGGTGAAGAAGGTAATGTATCACCTACTAATGTAATATCTATTAGATCTTGATTCATCGTGTGTTTAGTTATGAATGTAACTTTCTCTTCCACAAATCATGATATTGTATTCAACTATCTCACATAATAGACATCCAATGCATCTAAAGTATAGTTTTTTTTCTTTTTGGAAGCTAATGTAATTCAATTGTAAAGTCAAAAAAGCAAGATGACACCAGTTAAGGTAATATTTATTAGATCTTGATTTATTATATGTGTTCAAATTCTACATGATATTGTAATTAAAGTACATGATCACTTCTTTTCTCTTATTTATTCTATTTATTCTATTTATTAAATTAATGAACAAGGTAACCTATTTTTAAAACTCTATTTATAAAAAGGTATACAAAGTACAAAGTTTATAACTGTGAGTAGTGTAACTACATTGCTTACATGAACGGCACAATACCATTAGAGGATCATTTGTTTATTTGGTTGGAGGATTGAATGTTATAAGAACAAAATAGCTAGTAATTTGGGGAGCAACCGATTTTTTAAAAAAAAAAAAATTATCTTTAAAATGAGTCAACCCTTACCCTTGTGACTAAGAACCTATGGATGACAAGCATTGTAAAGCATATATGTAATTTACTATCTTCCTCCCATTTTGTATTGCTTCCAATATGTTATAATCAAAGACAAAACTATTTAAATTACGTCAATTTCATAGGAAAATCTAGTAGCATAACAACAAGAACTAGTTTATTTCCAATACAAACTCCAACCACAAATAACAAGACTCAAATATACAAATCGACCCAATGGAAACACCACAATTTGACAAACAAAAAACACCCAAATCAACAAAACACAAGCCCCTTCTAATATGGTTAGTACAATAAGGAAAACTCTAGAAACTATCTATTGTAGAGGACGGCACTACTCCCCCTTTCCCTTTCTCTACGCTGCCCTATCATCCTTCTTAAAACTTATTATTTTGCCCCACTCCAAAACGCATTGCATCGATTAAGTAAATCCCTTATCCCTTAGTGAGTTCATGACACAATTGTTATGATGTGATTGTTGTTTACGTACTAACATGGAATAAGACTTGTGAATAAAAAAAATGCCATTATTTTTGCTCATGGCAAACGTACTCATGGAAGGAGTTATTTGCTAAACTTGAGTAAAGAAGGAAAAATTATCGACATATTAAATTGTCACAAGAAATGATAATCCTCATACATGTCATTTATGTGAAGAACACATTAGCGATGTGCTGGTCTCTAATTCATTCAACGTAAATTAACATTTCACAATAATTGTGATTGCTAGTGTCATAAAAAAAGCTTTGAAAATATTTTGTGACAAAAGTAGAGTAAATTCTCCTTCTTAAGCTAGTAGAATTAATTAGCATATATGTCTGTGTATAACAAAAGGAGAAGTAGAAAGCTCAATTATTTCAACATGTAGTAAGATTAGAATTGTTGTTTACAGAAATAGTGTTATATGAGAATTTTAAAATTCACTTACAATTCTTGACATAAGTGATATCACCAAATTGAGTTTCATTTAAAAAATATAAATTAGAGATGATGTAAAAAGTGAGATTAGAAAACTAACATGTATGGTCAAGATCATTCTTATCGGGCGTTAAATGCTACCAAATTAACCCTTGTTATAACAAAATTAGAAAATAGATAAACTAAGATGCAGCATTGACTAAACAATTTAGAGTCAGTAATAGTTTATTGGTTCCATACTAGTTTCTCGATCAGCTATTAGTTGTACTTTTTGTTCTTAGACTCAAACCAGCAAAATTGTCCATTAATGCTGCAAAATTATAAGGGTGAACTTGTGCAGCTTGCAACTTGAAAATATGTGTACTTTTTCTAACGTCCCCAATCTCTTGCTAATATTTTTAGATTATACATATAATCCAAGGACATATATGTTTCTAAGTACTCAAGAATGATAACTATGGCTAGGCCTGAATTAAAAATTCAAGTCAAAGGAATGTATACATAACAAAAGAAAAGAAAATGAAGAAATATTTAAGGGAAGAAAAGAAGGAATTAGACAAACCAAGATAATAAAAGAGCTTGCATGCTTAGAAGAAAATAAAGAAAAAGATTAAAAAGAAACAAAGAAACAAAGAAACAAAGAAAGGTTGTGAAGATGACTATTTATTCATTCTATCTCCCTAATTTTGTCCCTTGGTTACATCCTTCTCAACTACTATTATGTTTGTAGTGCTATTTAACAAGTATATATAAGATTTTGTTAAATTAGATAACATGTAGAGTATTTGTTATGATGAGGTAAATCAATTTTTCTATTTTCCTTCAACAAGTTGAAAGAAGGGAAGTTGAGTTTTTTAATGTTCTACCACTATTCATTTCGTGTTTGTTCCATTGACATAAGTGTTGGTTTAGTGGTTAACAAATTTACTGCATGTTTTGTTCCTTTGGTGTGAGTGTTGGTTTAAGCCCTTCAATAGATTACTTGTTGCTTCCAATGATCATGATTATATATATATATATATATTAGTAATGCAATGAAGGATGCTCCCCCGAATTCAATCAAAAGCAATTAGTCATGTTTTAAAGCCCACTTGCGTCAGAGTTGAAGTTAACTTGGTGTTCCATTGGCACACCGCTTTTTTCAAGCTAGAGAGTTAATTTTTTATATCTTTTGTCTTGTTCAATACTTGTATGTGAATGATTTCAAAAATTCTGATTATATCTATCATACTGAAGTAAAATGGATTGCATGTGGAATAAACATTGAGCAAGGACCAAAGCGCTTCTGTGGGGCCGTTTTCTGGGCCTGGTTCTGTGGGGCCATTTTCATTTGCTTGTTCCATAGCGCGTAGTCATCCATGCTGACGAGGAGCTGGGTGATGGGGCAGACATTCGAATTTTGTAAACAAGAAATGAAAAATTCTAGACGGGGGTAATTTTGCACAATGACACCAAAAAATATCAGAGGCTCGTCATTTTTGGATGGGAATTCTATAATTGGGGTAGCTGGCAGTTGGCACACATTGAAGAGAGGTATGGTTTTTCCAAAAAATTAATGAGTGGTTGGTGTGCAATAAAGACTGATATTTTTGATAAATGATGACCGAGGTCGTTGAAGAATTAAACGCAACGTTTTTCTGTGGTGAAAAACGAATACTGCAATTATGTGGGTTAAGACTTTGGTGGATAATGTGGGGGAGAAATAACACAGACACAAAAATCGAGATAAAAAAAGTCGTTTGAAAGATAGGATGTTTGAAACAAACACTTGCTTTGCTTCTAAAATATTGGTTTGCGTGATATTCGAAGGATTTCTCCTGTTTTGTTATACGGAGCCTGTTCTGAAATGTTTGTAGATGGATCGTTTCTGTTAAACGAATGTTATTATGATAATTAATGTATGTTACGATTTGAATATTCAGTTTTATGTTAATAAGATATGATAGTGTGTATACGGTTAAATGTGAATGTATCTTTTTTTTTTTTTTTTTTTGACGGACGAACCTAGGGAGGGGGAGGGGGGAAGGGGAGGGGACTCGAACAAATGTGAATGTATCCTTTCAAAAATAAGAGTTAGTTCTTAAAATAAAATTTTATTTTTTACATAATATCAAAGTCTAAATTCTTCTTTAACAATTCATGTATGTGCCAATAGGTTTAGAGTCTATGCATAAAGTCATAATGTAAGATAGTTTATATTAAATTATTATAATAAAGATTGTATTATATTATAAATGTTCAATCTTTTGTTGCTAAGATATGTATATACTTCATTGAATATGTATGTGCCTAACTAAATATGTGTTTTCACTTTAAAAATTGATTTTTAGATAGAGATGAGCTTTTGAAACCATTTTTACAACTTATTCACAAACTTTTTCTATCAATCAACCCAACTTACAGCTTATTTATGACCCTTCATGTGCCAATCTTAGATATTCCTTTCAAACAACTTACACGTGCTCAATGGTGTTCCAAAAAAACGATATTGGGGTTTGGCTCTGATATCAATTATTACGAATTTACAATTGAGTCAAAATGAAAACTCTTTGTTGGGGTTGACAGGCCTAATAACTCTTAATATTGTAATAGAAGCCCAATACTTATTCAGATAAGTCTGTCAGCCATGCCATCTTCGCCAAAAGCACATCCACATGTGCTTTGAATTCACCGGTGACCGTTGGCTGGGTAAGTGGAAGTACAGTGATAAGAGTGACCCTTCTTAAGGACCCATGAAAGTCTAGCTTGAAGTCTTTAGAAAACAGTGTGCATGCATCCTAGAAATCGTGCTCATTGAAGCGTTGTAGAAGTTATTATTATTATTATTTTTTCCCTCTTCAAGTTTTTGCTTTCCTTTACCAGCTTGGCGACTTTAACATTTAGGCCATTTCTCCTATTTCCGTTGATCTTTATATAATTTCTTTTGTTCTTTTTATTCTATATTAACTGTATTATTCAATAGCAACTTAAGTGGAGTTGAGTTTTATACAAAGGCATTGAAAATATTAGACGCCTAGAGTTTTTTTTTTTTAAGAAAATAAGGACAATATTTTGACAAATTTTATTAATAATAATAAGATTAGTAGTAACAACTATATCTTAGATAAGTACAAAAATTATGATATAAACCTAACCCTTAGAAAAATAAAATGTCATATATATCAAAATACCACACATAAAACTTAAAAATAAAAATATAAAATACATTAGACATATGTTGATTTTAGATGGGAATTCAAGAAGTAGGGAAGTAGGTAGTGGTACGCATTGAAGAGAGTATAGCTTTTTTCACAAACTTAATGTTGGGAAGTTGCTTTATTTTTAATTGTCATAATTTGATATGTATGATGTTGTTTTTTTCTTTTCAAGGGTTAGGCTAATACTTTCTCTTTTATATTTATTCAAGATATAGTTATTATACCTAATCTTATTATTATTAATAAAATTTATTAAGATATCATCTAATTTCTTAAAAAATATAGAAAAGGTTGTAGTTGGCGTGCATTAAAACCAGTTTGATATTTTTGGAAAATGACAGTATGGTTGGTGAGGAATTAAACACAACTCTGTTTATGATGAAAAACAGACTGCAATTATGTGAGTTAGAGGTTGGTGGGTAATGTGGCAGAGACATAATGAAACTCCTGGTTGGATATTATAAAGAAAGGCGTGTCTTAAATTTAAGTGTGAACTGATTTTCATGTGAAAATAGAAGGATATACATATTTAAGCCATTTAATTCTAAAGCTAGATAATTCCACTATACAAAAACTATATTATCGTCGAAACAAAAGGAAAAGGATTAGAGTGACCAACATTCAACCTTATAAATGACGTGAAAAAAAAAAAAGAAACGGGTGGTCGACATTAATGACTCCAGACCTTGAAAACCTAACTTGAGTAGGTGACCTGCTCCGACTTTAAAAAACAGACCCCACGAGGTCCGAACGGGTGTGCTGATCGAAACGAAAGATCAAAAGTAGCTTTTTCCACAAAAGCCAATTGAATATCAACAAGAATTGTTTGATACGTCGCTGTCAATTGTCAGGTGGGTTTTATGCTTTTATTGTCGGTAAATAGTTCAGCCTCTTTTCCACAAAGGCTAATGGGTATCTGCATATGGCAGATATAATTTTCTTCACCTATGTTTTATTTTGTGTTATTGATTAAAAAGCTTGCTAAGATGAGTTTGGTTTAACTATAGAGACGGGAAATTTCTGTCTGTAAATCCCGTGATCAAGGACAGAGTAATGATAAATTTCGATTCTTTTCATAAATTGAATAAATATATGCAATTTATTGACTGTGACTAGGCGACTCCTGTCAGCCTTTCAATGTCTTCCGTGACTGTCATACTCAGATGTGCGTGGGTGTGCCTTCACGATAAGTGAAATCCAACCGCTGGCCGAATCTTCGTTGTTTTCTATCTAAGAGAGCCGAGGCGAGGGTAAGATCGGGGAGAGATAGCACGTGGGGTCGATGGGGCAGATCAGAGAAGGGAAAAAAAAAAAAGGAAGAAAAAAAGATCAGACTTGACTGGTGATTATCCTAGTTTAAAATAGAAGTTTTGATTTAGAGAACGGCTGAAAAAAAGTGTTGGATTGGGAAAACGATGACGCTTGGCTCCTCTTTAACGTGCATTGGGAGCAGTCTGGAAGTTGAATTTCCCTCCTAGAAACTCTTTACTTTTTTCTCAAGTCCTCGTCACCCCTGATATACAGACCATTTCTGATTTTTTATATGCTAAAAACGAGTGACCATAAACAAAGACCAATCAGCTGGCATTGCATCGTAGTTGATAATGTCTAAAATTTTGAAAACAGATTATTTGAAGACACTTCTATTCAAGAAAGATAAGCTATAGTTTTACTCAATCTATTTCAATATCAAGAAGCTGGTATTTATTATACAGATTATCATATGTAAATTTCTTCTTTTTTTTTCTCTTCTAAACATTCAACAGCAATTCCGCAGGTAGTAAGTGAATTGATTGAGACTTTTATCATAATATGCGAATTTATCATACAATATTTTACAAAAGGTTTAATGTATGTATATATCATTGAGGTTTTATTACATGCAATTTTATTTTATCGAAGTTGTACTTTGCAAAGACATTCAAAAAGAGGACAAATTCGGATACAATAACATAAAGAAAATGAAGAAAAAGTCCAAAAATAAAAAGAGAAATAGACAAACCAAGATAATATATGTATGTGCAAGAAGCAGAGACGCCGAGGTTTCAAAATTCTGTAAACTTTTATTTTTATGTTTGTTTTTTAGCCCTCTTATTCTTGAAAACAACTTATCAGAGAGTGACTGATTTTCCAGAGACGGTGATGGGACAAGGGTCAGATGAGTGACGACACGGGACATTAGGAAACGCAAAAGATAAAAACCGTGACTTGAGGCAGTTTATTTCAGGAGGACGCTCGCTGAGTTAATCTTAATGGTGAGATTTAAAATTTGGTGAGTTAGACAGGTAAATTATAATATTTTAAAAAAAAATTAAAAGAAAAGAAAGGTAACTTTCAAAATCTCTTGAAATTGAAGAGGATGTTCTTGAGCTTTTCGACTCTTTGTTTTTTTTGGCTCTATCTAGAGCTTTTTTTAGAAGGAAGATCGAATTCAACTGATTTCGGAGGGACGTACGAGAGGCCTCGACAATGCTGAACGCGAAGGAGGACGTTGTCTTGGAATGGTAAACGAGAGCAATAAACATTTCGCAATGAGTTCCGTCAGTGCACGGCGTAAAGGAAGAGACCTGTGAATCACAACTTTAGAGAACCCAATGAAGGCTGGAAAAAAGGTTAAAGAGACAGCCCTTTTACAAAACCAATTCAAAATGGTGCCCCTTTGTTTTGTGGTTTTCCCAGATATCAAGAACAAGCAAGAAAATACGGATAACAACAGCTGGCAAGCATGGCAGTTGACGTATTGAAAAGGTAATTATTAGTTGTCAGGTGATTATTTTTTTTATTTTGTTAGACTTATTGAGCGGCGCCTTTTGTGGTAACGATGAGCCTTTTAAGCGCACACGCGCTAAGTCAAGATTTCTTCAGTCACAAATAATCTTTTCGATTGTTCGGAGTCAGAGTAAACTCCTTTACTTTATCATCCCGGCAAGGATCAAAAGATCCGTGTGAACCTCTTGTTGAGTTCATTTACCACCATCTACAGCAATGGTGACATTGCGTCTGATAGAAGGTTTGAACCCTTTCTCTCCTTATTCCCTTGTAAATTTTTGGAAGCGTTACTAGTATTTATGCTTAATTTGTGTTCTTCAAATATTCTGATCACTTTGATGCGCCTTAGTATCTACTCTTCTGTTGTTTTGATAAACGCTTTGATGTATATGACTAATGATTATCTTATTTGATAGATTTATACAAAGTCTTCATATTATACATGTGGTTTCTATATAAATTTTAGGACTAACTATAAATTAGGCGGGTTGTGTGATTGTGTCCATAAGAGAGGGAGACGGAGATGGAGATGGAGATGGAGATGGAGATGGAAGTTGGAGATTGCACCTTGTGGCATTACTTAATCTTTTGTGAAACATTCGTTAGTGATGACTACGAGAATGTTTGCTTCGTCTGTAATGAACCAATACTGGGATATCCTGTCTTTACATGTTTGGAATGCGCCTTTGTTCAACACAAATCATGCACACAGCTGCCAAACTTCACAAAAACAAATGTTGAGCATGATTTTATTGACAGACATCACTTGATCTTGCGAGAAAAGACAGAGGATGGTGGTCAGAAGAAAGGAGTTTGTGTGGGATGCGGAAAACTAGCATCTAGTCCTGCCTATAGATGTTCTATACCCCATTGTGCCTTCCATCTCCATAAATCATGTGATCAATTATCCCATGTCATACTACACAATGCACACCCAGACCACACCCTTATTCTCGCAATTCCTCCAACATATCTTGATTGTGATATATGCAACAAAGATAGGGAAAAGAAGACTACTTTGCTTTATGGTTGTCATCTTTGTAGCTTTTACATAGACAACAAATGTGCCTCCCGTTGGGACATTATTGAGAGTGAGAGAAAGTTGGAGGTAGGAGATTGTAGCTTATGGCATTACTTAATCTTTTGTGAAGAGTTTGTGAGCAATGGCTGCGAGAACAACATGGTTTGTTTGGTGTGTGAAGAATCGATATTGGGACATCCTTCATTCAAATGCTTGGAATGTGGCTTTGTACAACACAAATCTTGTACCCAATTATTAGAAACAGAAATGGATTTCTGGCATGATATTACGGATAGACATCACTTGATCTTGCAAGAAGAGACGAAGGATGATGGTCAAAAGAAAGTAGTTTGCTCGGGATGTGGGAAACTAGCATCTAGTCCTACCTACAAATGTTCCATCCCTTATTGTGCCTTCCATCTACATAAATTATGTGATCAATTATCCCACGCAATACTACACAACGCACACCCAAACCACACCCTTATTCTTGCATTGCCACCATTGTATTATATTTGTGATGTTTGCAACAAGGATAGAAAGAAAAGGACTACATTACTTTATGGTTGTCGTCTTTGTGATTTTGACATAGACAACAAATGCGCTTCTCATTGGGACATTATTGAGACTGAGAGAAAGTTGGAGGCAGGAGATTGCAGCTTATGGCATTATTTAATCTTTTGTGAAGAGTTTGTGAGTGATGACTACAAGAACAATGTAGTTTGTTGGGTGTGTGAAGAATCAATATTGGGACATCCTACCTTCAAATGCTTGGAATGTGGCTTTGTACAACACAAATCTTGTCCCCAACTACCAAACTCGACAAAAATGAACGTCTGGCATGATATCATAGATAGACATCACTTGATCTTGCAAGAAGAGACAAAAAATGATGGCAAAGAAAAAGTGGTTTGTGCGGCCTGTGGGAAACTGACATATAGTCCTACTTATAGATGTTCTATCCCCAATTGTGCTTTCTATCTCCATAAATCATGTGATCACTTATCCCACGCTATACTACACAATGCACATCAAGACCACATCCTTATTCTCGCATTGCCACCATTTTATTATAGTTGTGATGTCTGTAGCAAAGATAGAAAGAAGAGGACTACATTACTTTATGGTTGTCGTCTTTGTGATTTTGACATAGACAACAAATGTGCTTCCCATTGGGACATTATTGAGAGTGAGAGAAAGACGGAAGCTGAAGATTGCAGTATATGGCATTACTTAATCTTTTGTGAAAAGTTCGTGAGTAATGATTGCGAGGAAGACATTGTTTGTTGGGTGTGTGAAGAATCAGTATTAGGAAATCCTACATTCAAATGCTTGGAATGCAACTTTGTTCAACATAAATCATGCACACAACTATACTTGGCTAAAATGTACATCGAACATCGTATCACGGACAGACATCACTTAATCGAAGAGATGGAGAATACTGCTAAAGAAATAGCTTGCATGGTATGCAGAAAAACATCATCTGGTCCCGCCTACAGATGCTCCTTCCTCCAATGTACCTTCCATCTTCATAGGTCGTGTGATCAACTATATCATTTCATCCACCGCATTGAACACCCAGAGCACACTCTTATTCTCAAACTATCACAAGATTTTTCTTCCTGTGACCTTTGTGGAGAATCAGTGGAGAAGGGAACTACTTTGCTTTATCATTGCAGTGTTTGCCAATTTCACATGGACAAAAATTGTGCTTCACCTTCGGAAATCATTGATGTAGACTGCGACCAACACGTTTTCATTGCTGGTAGGAAGCTGATTCAATTCACATGTGAAGCCTGCGGTGTGGAAACCAAGGCTGTTGCCTCCCAGTGTAGCATCTGTCGCGTTCTGACTCACCACTACTGTACTCGTTTTCCACGGATCATTAGAATTAAAGGACACATTCATTTTTTCTCTCGCACATACTGTCTTCATCAAGTTAAGAAGTTGGAAAGGGCAATCTGTAAGCTCTGTTGTAAGAAGGTGAAGACAGAGTATGGAGCTTATTACTGTCAAGTATGTGATTATATAATTCATATGAAGTGTGCAAAAAGGAGTCAAGACAAGTCAACTATTAGCTTAGAAGCCACACAGTTTGAGGACTATAGAAGACATTTGGTTTACTTGGTTGAAAGATTAAATGTAGAGGAAGATGAAGTTGTTAATGTTCCTTCTAAGATCAACCACAACAATCATCCCCAGCATGAGTTAATTCTCCGCATTGAAGATTCTGGGAATGACAAACGACTTTTCAAGAATGACAAGCGATGTGCAATATGTATGCAATTTATTCTCTTTTTCCCGTATTACAGTTGTGAGTATTGCAACATTTTTGTCCACAAGAGATGTGCTCAACTTCTCGAGACCCTTAGGCGACCGTTATTTAAGGAAAATCCATATTCGCTCTCTTCACATCTGCTGTCATCCGCAGACAATTTATTTTGCTGTCATATATGTAAGCGTCGTCGTCATGGCCTCTCCTACAAGTCTGGATGCGAACAGATTGACGTCCAGTGTTTTTTGATTCCGGAAGCCATTAATCACAAAAGTCACGAACACTTTCTTCATGTTTCTATACTACCAAATCCCTGGTTGAAACAAGTTTGCACTGGTTGTGGTGAGAATATTATTGGAACAGAGCGGCACTTCATGTGCTTAAATTGCAAGTTTTGGTTGTGTTTTCAATGTGCAACCCTTCCACTGGTAGCAAGGTATAGACACCATCCACATCTCCTAGAGCTTACCAACATATGTAAAGATGATGGGAAGAAATATTATTGCCTAATTTGTGAAGAAAAATTAGATTTAAAGTATTTGTTGTATTCTTGTGCAAATTGTAATTTTTCAGCTCATATCCAATGTGTTATTGGTAGCTCCTTAAAATGTGGAAGACATGAGCATCCTTTGACACTTGTTGAAGCACTTGAGGACTCTTCTCTTGAATGTCATTTGTGTGAGAAAAGCATAGAAGATTATAGGCATCTTAAATGTCCTCAATGTAAATTTAATTTTCACTTTGATTGTTATTACTAAATCTTCTTATGAATGTCATTGAATGTACTATTGAATTTCCAATTGCATGTCATTGAATGACTTTTTAATTTCACATGGAATGCACTCTTAAATGTTATTTGTGTGAAGAAAGTATAAAAAATGATATTGTTGTTGAATGTATTTAGTGTAAATTTAATTTTCACATTAGATATTGTTATTCATATTTGTAATCTATCAATTGTATTTCTAACTAATATGAGCATTTTTTGGGGTGGGTGGCTATTTTCCTTTAAGTCATTAAGCAAAGTTTGGTGAGGAGTTTTGGGTTACCCAAAAAAGAAAAAGAGTCTTGTCAAGTACCATTCCTATTTCCCAAATAACAAAAGTTTTTCCAATATTGAGTAATAGAGTAGAATAGTTCTCTTCTTCTAACCAATTGAATTCATCAATTTTTCAATATGCATCAAGGAGAAACGGTATAACAACTCTTAGTTTTGTTACCATCTCATTGCGTCTGGGACAAATGAAGGGGACAGGTACTGTAGACAAGTTCAGAAGGACCTGTCATTTCAAACGAGCTAATTAACCTAGCTTAAACGAGAGTAGGTTTATTGGTAATTTTATCAAAAGATATGAAGTAGGTTTATTGGTTATTTTATCAAAAGATACAAAGCGAGAAGTCTTATATACATCAGACTCATTACTAGGACAAATTTTAAATTAAAACCTCTTACCATATGGCTCTCGAGTGCACTAGATGCAAAATTTGGTGACCATGGAAATAACTTCTTTACGTATTTTGTAAAACTATTATCGAGGTGTAACATAACTTTACAAACAATCTTTATTGTAAGCATTTCTCTTTGTTTTCATCAAGGGATTTTATAGAACCTGAACTGCTGCGATAGCTGGAAGTTTCTCTCTTAGTTTTTATGTAATAGACACTCGTACAGATGGTGCAACCGTAGAAAATACCTTATTTGAAGATGGTGCAAATACATTCTGTGCTTTTAACCCAACTCCAAGCTGAAGAAACTTAATGAATGGTCACCGCTAACCACTTTTGGTCCTAAATCTTTGGGGTTGCTTTTTCCAATAAACGTTGGTTACATTTCTTTATGTTATTTGTACCAGTAATCGGTTTATAGATGAGTACTCTTGGAGTAGTCGGTTTGGCTCTAAACCTACGCGCCTATGACTTCGTTTCTCAGGAAATCCGTGCAGCGAAAGATCCTAAAATTGAGGCATTCTACACCAAAAACATTCTTTTAAATGAAGGTATTCGTGCTTGGATGGCGGCTCAAGATCAGCCTCATGAAAACCTTATATTCCCTGAGGAGGTTCTACCCCGTGGAAACGCTCTTTAATGGAACTTTAGCCTTAGCCGGTCGTGACCAAGAAACCACCGGTTTCGCTTGGTGGGCCGGGAATGCCCGGCTTATCAATTTATCCGGTAAATTATTGGGAGCCCATGTAGCTCATGCCGGATTAATCGTATTCTGGGCTGGAGCAGTGAACCTATTTGAAGTAGCTCATTTTGTATCAGAAAGACCCATGTATGAGCAAGGATTAATTTGACTTTCCCACCTAGCTACTCTAGGTTAGGGGTAGGTCCTGGTGCAGAAATTATAGATACTTTTCCATACTTTGTGTCTGGAGTCCTTCACTTAATTTCCTCTGAGGACCAAAGCGTTTCTGTTGGGCCCCTTTCTGGGCCTGGTTCTGTTGGGGCCCTGTTACGGTCACCATTTTCACAAGTTCAGGGGCTGCGGCGCTTGCTAGCGCTAGTGAACGACGTTCTAGCACCGTTGCCGTCGTGCGACTCAAAACGGGTCGCTGTGCAGCCGAGGCAGACCGTTGTCCATTTTCACAAGTTCCGGGCACATGTGCACAATGACACCAAATAAAATTAGAGGCTTGTCCTTTTCAGGTGGGAATTATAGAATTTGGGTCGCTGGCAGTTGGCACGCTTTGAAGAGAGGCAAGATTTTTCCAAAAAATTAATGACTGAGTGGTTGGCGTGCATTAAAAACCTGTTTGATAATTTTTGAAAAATGGTGACTGAGGTTGGTGAGAGGTTAAAGTTATGGTGAAAAACAGATACAGCAGTTGTGGGTTCGTGGATTATGTGGCGGAGAAGAATACAGACACAAAAATCGAGATAATGAAGTCGTTTAGAAAGATAGTTAGCACAAGATGCAAGTTTGGTGACCATGGAAATTACCTTTTTTTTACGTATTGTGTAAAACTATTATTAAGGTGTAACATAGCTTTACAAATAATATTTAGTTGCAAATATTTCTCTGTGTTTTAATCTAAGGATTTTACAGAAGCTGAACTGCTGCAATAGCTGGGATTTTCTCTCTCAGTTTTTGTGTAACAGCCACCCGTACAGTCATCACCCCTGCAGCTGGTCCTGTAATCCGAACTTTGATGATTGGCTCCTCAATTGCCACGAGTTCAAGGGATCCACCAGCGGCCCCAACTAAATACGGCCTTATTTCTTCAAGCACTTACAAGAGAAAAATAGTGTAAAAGGAGGGAGATTGCACTTTAATATGTGTACGAGTATGCGATATCACTAAGGAGCAAAATTTAGTTTCAAGGATGCCTCATTCACATTGACATGTAGTATGCAGGTTATGCAGTGTGCAAAAACCAAATCAACCAAAGGAATCATCCTTGAAGGATTTTAACAATCCAATGTTGACTAAAAGAATGGACAAGAGTCCAACACCTTTCCCTTCTTGTGAATTTTCCTCTACCCCATCCAAAAAAAAAAGCCTTTATCATTACCATGTAAACAAATTAGACTACAAGATATTAGAGAATAATGTGCATTTTAGACAAAATAAGTTAACTATTTTCTAATTTGTTCCCAAGCATTGAACCTATTAATATTGCCCTTATACAAATTTGACAATAAAAAACTGAAACTTTGTCTATACATATATGCATCATTATAAATTTGTAATAAGTCTCACCAACCATAATTATCACGGGTATGAAAACCAAAACGGGCACTGGACAATCAAGAATGATGAAACTAAACTACTGCATCCAGATACAATCTGGACATAACTTACAAATTAATCTCAACCTCTGTAACCATGTGCACTTGATGATAAAGACCTACTAGGGGGATCAAATAGCATTTTAATCTTCAAAAAATTGAGAAACAAATAGAAATTTGCACACTCTCGTTCTGTTTTTGGCAGGACCAAATTTTTTAGGTCTAAAATCTCATCTATATCTAATAGGAGTGAACTTACGTCCCCGCCATTGAAGTAAAGAACAACAACTAATTATAAGCAAGCTCAAGTAGAGTAACAAAAACCAAAATTGACATATTTCATAAATGTTTGGCAAAACATTCTAGCTGTGAAGAAGAGAATTTTGAAAGATCAGTAGAACTTCACCTTTCAATTTTCACTCCCAAGGTGAAAGTGAATCATAGCTTTTAGGCAATGCTAACTTAATTGGCTTGATAATGCATCAATCAACTATTTGTACATGCTCCTATTGAAGTCCTACAATGATTACTTTAGCTTTGTTTGATAAAGAAAACAGTGGTAAAGCCTGAAAGCCAATAAAGATCCTCGATAACATCAGTAAAGCTCTCGTGTCTAGCATCTAGTCACTTGGAATAACTTACAATGCAGTAATATTTGCCTTTTAGACATCAAGTATGCAACTTTTTTGCATTTCTTGATCAGAAAGGAGTGACCCTAAATTGATCCAAACGGTACTGCTAATGCATGTAGCACACCCTGTTAAGTTTGCATAAGGATTAATTCAGTGGACTTAGTACACATTGCATGAACTTCTTCATTAATGGGAACTTTCTCTACAACTTCTATGGCCAGTCCTTGGTGCAACAAAATTTTGAGAAGGTTATTTGGCAAACTGCTATATTACGCCACTAAAAGGAAAACAAATTGGTTCACTAAGGATGTAATTGACCATCTAACTTTTATGTAATGTCACATCAATTCGTAGACAAAATCCAATATTAACAATAAAAAAAATGTTGACAGAGTCTAGAGGTTCCCATTTTCTTTCTTTTCTTTTGTTTCTCTTTTTGCATAGAATCCTTCACGAAATGCAATTGAGGCAAGACTTACAAACAAAGCAAGGGTAAAAGAGACAGACTAAAGCAGTGACACATCCACAAGAAAAACTCCAGGTCAAAATACTAAAGCCCAAACTTGTAAATTAAGAATATCCTAATCCTAAAATGCCCATATTCCCATAGGGAAAAGGCAAAATAAAGAGTGGCTTTATTAAGAATCAAGATAAGCTAATTTATTCTAACAAAAATCTAGAGTTTTGTTAGAGTGCAACAATCATAAAAGAAAAACCCTAGTAGTTAGAAGGACAAATCAGAAAATAGTCTTTTATTCCTTTCAAACAAGGTCATTTCTGTCACATCAAATTCATACAAATTCTAGAATGATTTTAATAACCACATATACTATGTCTGCTCACTCACAGCTTAATTCTGTTTGTTCAGGTAGATCCTTTACCCTTGTTCCATATTAGATGAGCAGTATTAGTGAATAGAAAAACAAAAAAATGAATACGATTTTTACATGTCAATCTAGCCATGCAGACTTCTAAACACAAAGGGATGAAGATCTAAGAGCTCTAAAGTTTGTAATAGTTTGACTATTACACAGGAGTGACTACTTCAAATGAGAAATTACCTTCTCAATATTTTCTTCATTCAACTCAAGGCCAGTCTCTTCATCAGCTATTGGTTCCACTGCAACTATTTCTGGGATTTTTTCCATTAAATGACGTTCAATGCCCATTTTCATCGTCATAACAGAACTTGGACAGGAACCACATGCTCCCTGTAGCTTCAATCGTACAACATTGCCATCAATCTCATGTAATGCAACATTACCCCCATCTGAAATTAGAGAAGGTCAGATTTCATCCAATACACTTTCAACATTTTCTACCGTTAGTGCAATTCTACAACTAAATTAGGTGTAGCAACAGCCTTAGCAACTGCATAACATGCAAATAAAGAAACTTTTAGGAATTAATAAAATAAAAATGGAAAACGAAACTCTCGCTAACTGGCAAATGCCTCGGCACCTCCACCATGAAAATGGCAAGACATTTCATCACACATAAAACAAAAACCAACAACCATTTTTAAGTTAACATCACATGATATCCTAAAATATGTATTTTTCTTTCTATTTTAAGAAACAAATATTTGTTTCTTTTAATGTTTTAAGACTCAACACCATGTAAATAATAAAAGTGAAATAGGATTACTAATACTTTGAAATATTTGTTTACCTACTCACACTTTCTACTATCTCCCTGACCTTTCCAAATTATAATCAAGCCAAATTAATATAAGAGACTCACACGATTATTTTCAATATATTTCCAGCACTTTACCTCGTACAGCCAAGGGAATGATATTATTATGGCTAAGTTTCAGCCTAATTCTGAGCCAGGATCACTTCCATGTAGGAATTCAACACAGAAACCACAGACTTGAAAGCAACGATCAGTGCAAACAACCAGTATACCTTTCTTCTGGGCAAAATCACAATGATAATACCATAATGCCTATTGCAAGGATCCTATGATGGGTTTAGAATTGAGAGAGGAGAACAAAAACTGTGTTCTCAACAAATCTATCACAAGAATATATTTTGATACATGTAACAGTCAAACCAGCTTGAAACAAGCTAAGCAAAATAAACATTTCTAGCCTATGAAACTCGTGGATGTCCTGTATTTTCCATATCTACAACACCATTGGAATATGACCTATGAATAAAAACAAGCACAAAACATGTACACTTCTAGGTAATTATATGTGCAATTTGAAATAGTTAACTTATCCCGTCTGAATTACAAACTGCAACAATATTAGCATCATACTATTAGTCAAAAGTTTAACATACAAAAGAACGCACAGTTCAAGAATTTACAACATCTGTTCGAAGTAATGAAAGGAATTGGTATACCGTTCCAGGTTTTCCAAATTCCACAATGATGAGACACATTTAGATTCAGATGAAAAGGCTCAAAGAGAATCGCTAAATCAAAATCCACGCTTTAGAACTTAAGCTTTTGTAATAAAAAATAATTAACTAATTCCTTTGAATGCGTAACTACGCTGAAGAACTTAAATTAAATAATAAAGTCCATAAATCATAATGGAAGCACGTACACATATGAAAGGATAAATTACTCAAGAAAAAATAGAAAAGGTTACCGGAGCTGAACGAACGGTAGCGGAACGGCATGAACCTCGCCGTAACGAATTGGGTCCCCTAGAGAGAAAGATGCATACCAGAAAAGCTCAAAATTTTTGTCCGCTAAGCGTTAGAGATTAAAAAAAAAAAAAACAGAGAAAATAACAGGGAGAGGGGGAGAGAGAGAGCCTTCGAGAGGGGAGAGAAGAAGAGGAGGAAGGATCAAGAGCGCAGTATGCGGGAGCGTTCATTAGCAGAGCTTGCATCGCTGTGATTCAATCCCGTCTCTTCGCTTTTCTTTTCATTTCTTTTCTTTTCCTCCATTTCTCGGCAATCAAACATCAACCAGAACAGAGCAAACCAACTGGGAATCGAATAAACCCTCTATTTAACAGGCTGTTTGGCGTTCTCAATTTCTTTTCTCACTCTTTTTCCATCTTGTTCTGATTTTTCGAATTTTTTTCTCTCTTTATGACAATTTTTTTTTTCCTCGAAAGGAGAATTCATTTTATTCCACCAATTTTACCAACTAAAATTCGTATTCCAAAACTTTTCTGATAAACTATCAAATGTTACAATCTTATCATATTATTTGTTCCTTTATTATAAACCCATCTTCTCCAAGAACTAGGAGATCTCTTTTTTCCTGGAAAATAAATCTCCCACCAGAGGAATAATAGGCTTCTTCTTCATCATCTTCCTTTCCTTCCTCCCCAAGACTCCGTATCTGTGCTAAGGTCGGGGATTCCTCCATCTTGATCATCAACTCCCTCTCCCACTCTTCCTCTCTTATACCAATATTTGCTCTCTCAAAACCCGTCGCTTTCGTTGCCACTGCCTTTGCCCCCGCCGCCCCCTTGGCCACGGCCTAGTGCGACAAGTTGTCATTACCTTGAATCTTCTTTTCTTCGGGGCTCGCAGGGGAGCTTTCATCAAGTTCCATGCTTTGGAACATTCGCATATGGCTTCAGAGAGTAGAATTCTCCGACCAAAAGCCGCTCGCCGACGATGGCGACGGCTTCTCTGAGGAAGTGGAAGGGATAGGAAGTGTCAACACCGGAGCTGTAATCTACGGTTGCTTTTCGGGAAGAGGAGGGGGTTCCATCGCTCAAGCGATTGATTTCCGAGGACTTTGGAAACCAGCGGTTTTTAAAGGCCTCTGGGAACGCAAAAGAGGTTTCTTTTGGATGACCATACAATGAAAAACATTTGTAATGGAAGACCATAAGATGAAAATCATATGTAGTGGAATTCTTACAGAATCAAGCAAAATGAATATTATCGATGGATACTGCTGAGTACAACGTTAGAAGCAGCTCAACCCAACTTTCTCTTCTTCTTTTTTATTGTTTTATTTTTTTTTTTAAATCCAACCAGATATCATGATTCTAAGTAAGATTTATTCTCAATTGAGCTAAATATTTATTGATCCATCTCAACCTTCTAGTAGCCACTCATATTCATGTTCCCAATTGATTATAGAAAACAAGTCAACTTTTTTTATCACCCATACAATAGTGATGTTTTCCTATTATTTCCATAACATGTTCAAAGGTTTTGTTAAAATTCAAAAAGTTGATAATGTTCTTTGGTTAATAATTAGTTTGAACATAAGTCACTCTCATTTCACACATTTTTCATTTTATTTTCTCTCATGTTAATAGAATATAAAAGTCAAAAGTACCTTGAGTTCATATGATTTAGGGATGAGGGTATGATGAAGATGAAGATGAAGATGAATACTAATACGTTTTAAGGGACAAAGAAAAAGTTAAATCTTTCTCAAGGCTAATAATTATGGGAAATAAATATTACAATCTTGTAGAAAGCTAATTTCCAGCTGTTTATAGTTTTAGAAAAAACTTCCCCTCACAATGCATTTCTATTATTGTTTGTTTGTTTTGGTCAAAACGAGTTGATTTCATTTCTCAAATTTTCATTTTGCAACTCTCGACATTATTGCTATCATTAAAATTGTTCTTTAAAGTCTCTTGTTAAGTTATTATTCTACAATACTCGGATTTTTTGAATTATGAACTTACAAGTGAAACTGTTAAAACTAAGACCTTTCGAAAATCAGCAGGGTATTCCAATGCATTAATTGGTTGTCCCATTTGTACATTTGAAAATGATTCAACTGATTGTCAGGGTTTAGGGTTTTTTATCCAATAATAATATATCATCCTTTATAAACGGTGCGACAAATTATTATTTTCTTATCAGCAAAAGTTTTCCGTGCAACACCGAAACTGGGTCCGTGATTCTTGGCTGTAAATCTGCAAATTTTCAGAATAGGATAAAATCACAAAAAATTAATTTTTTTAAGTTTTACCTTCTGTTCCTCCTTCTCTCTCTTTGCCCCTTTTGTTTCAGAGTTCTTAGAATCCTAACCCAATGGCTTCCGCATCCGCAACCTCATCAACCGCATACGCTGCCTATGGCAATGCGGCTGAAGGCACCACCTACCGTGCAGCGTTTTCTGCAGCAGCTGCAGAGACCAGCGACCCACTTGTATCAGGCCGTTCCGCCGGTCCAGTCGGCCGTTTCTGGCCTCGCCCTGCCGACTAAGACGACCCCTCAACACCCGCACAGTGCTAAAAGGGTACATAGTGGCTAGAGGATCCATCCGGAATGTCAGATTTGTCTTCGATTTGGGCACGAAGCAATCCAGTGTCGGGAACTCTACAACCCCACTTTTCAGCCATCCTCTCCAACGCAGGCTCCCCGCCGCAGCCGCGGGTGATGGCCGTAGGAACTTGGTCTACTGATTCGACCCATTCTATTATGAACAGACCATCCCAAGTGTCCGATGTCCACTCATATTCAAGTCCCCAGCAGTTGAACACAGGCAATGGATTTAGTTTTTATTTTATTTTATTACAAACACGATAGTTATACTTTCCTAGCAATTCTCTCCATGTCCTTCTTGTTGGTTTCATAGCAAGATCGTGTTGTCTGTTTTCACAACATCTAGTTCTAAGATTTTGTCAAAACTTAAAGAGTTGATAATGCTCTTTAGTTGTTGTTAGTTGTCAGTTTGATCCTATATGACTTATTTTACTCACTCTCGTAGAGTCTCAAAGTCAAAAATACCTAGAATCCAACACTGTTCATAGACGGGCGTATGATGAACAGGAAGATGAATACTACCTAAGGGACGAAAAGAAAAGTGAATACTATTTTTAAAAAGAAGGCTGGATACAAAAAGGAAGATAAATACTATTATGAAAACAAAAGAAGAGGAGAATACTACTGTGAGGATGGAAGAAAATAGGAATATTACTATGAGGATGGAAGGAGAGGTGAATAATACTAAAGAGAGAAAATTGAATATCAAGAAGAAGATAAATATTATTTAAAGGAGAAAAAGAAATGTAAATACTATTCTATAGAAAAAGTTAGATAAGAAAAGGGAGATAAATACTATTATGAAAATAAAAGGAAAGATGATACTATTATAAAGATGGAAGGAGAGGTGAATACTACTTAAAGAAGAAAGCTGAATATTAAGAAAAAGGTGGATACTACTACTTAAAAGAAAAAAAAAAGAAAGGTAAATATTATACAAACGAAAAGACTAGATACGAAAAGGACTAAAGAAGAGGGAGATACTACTATGAGGATAAAAAGAGAAATGAATACTATTTAAAAGAAAAGGCTAAATACCAAGATGTAGGTGAATACTACTTAGAAGATAAAAGAAAAAGTGAATACTATTCAGAAGAAAAAGCTACGTACGAAAGGGAAGGTAAATACTACTATGAAGACGTAAGGGGAGAGAAATATTATTATGAAAATGAAAGGAGAGACATGGATACAAAGGCGAATATTTCTTAAAGTACAAAACGAAAGTTGTATACTTCTCAAAGGAAAAAGCTGAATACGAAGAACGTAAATACTACTTACAAGATGCAAAAGTAGGTGAATACTGCTTGGAAGAAAAAGCTGAATACGAAGACCAAGGAGGATATTTCTTAGGGGACGAAAGAGAAGGTGAATACCAAGAGGAAGGCAGCTTTCTCGCAGCTGACAATTGTAGGATAAGCGGCGGCAGGTGGGTTTTGTTGATGGAAGCAACTATTTTAAATTTGCTAAAACCTTATTTCCGTCTTTTTCTTTTGGGATTGGAATCGTACAAAGGCATGCAGTATATCTTGTAGATTTGCTTTTCTTATCTGCATCACAATGCAATCAAGTTTTCTTTTTCTAGGACCTCATCTGTCGATCCACACCACAATCCCCAAAAATACAAAAGCAAATATGTCGGAAGTTCTTGTCACTGCAGTCTGGCCAATGATCATTAGATTTGCCTTTCATTTGTTCTAGAAAGAGACATTTCGCTGGGTCTTCGGGCAGTGTGACCATGTAGGCCAGCTGTGTGAAAAGGAAACTTTTGGAGGATAGATATGCATTCATTTTTAAACGCCTGGGAATGGAAGATACAATAGCTTTGCAGACAATCTTTACTTATTGGTATTTCTCTTGTTTTAATATGAGTGTTTTAGTTGAATAAATCTAACAACAGAGGAATGAGAGACAGCATTGTTTGTTGTGCTGTCACCACCATACGATCACAAGAATATTTTGGAGGTCTCAATTTTGAGTGTATGACAACACCCTGACCTTGGCTCCTCTCAAGGGCCTAAACCACCCATCAAGCCACTAGCCAACCTATATTGAAAGTCATGGATCATTCATCTTCCAATTCTTATTTTCTTATCCCAAACAATCAAAAATTTCTATGAATATTTATTTTCCATTGGTTAACAAAGATAGGAGGAGCTTGGCTTTCTATAGCAAGTTTGTCACCCTTTCTCCCTTCCTCCCTTTTTCCCAAGGTTATATCCTGCTCTACTCCTGTTGTTAGTAGTGTTGTCTAACATGTACTTCAAAGATTTTTTTCAAACTCAAGTCTGTTTTTTCAATCAAATTGTTTCCATCCTTTTCTTATGGATCGGAATTATACGCATGCATGCACAAGTTAGTTAAAAAGGTATAATCATGAGCTATCTCTTTTCATTATTTTCCTTGATTAGAAGATACAAACAAAATTTTTATTCATAGAAGTCAAATTATAGATAATTGTAAGAAGATGAAGGCAGAAGGATGATAATTTTAACACTAAGAAAAAAGTGAATTGAAAGAGTTCTTATATTATCTCAAATATTTCTTTATATTCCAATATAAGGATTTGTGTTGAACTACTTAATGGCAAAATTTTTTTTCCCTAAGTTGTTGTGTAAAAGCCATCCATGTGTACAATCATTACCTTTTATAGATGGTCCTCTGATTGAAGTATGGCATTTCATTCCTCAATTACCACGAGTTCAAGAGAATCTAATGGGGAATAGATAGAATCTTACTTCTTCAAGCTCTTGAATACAACGGAGTATAAGTGGACTGGTGGAGCTTAAAGATGTATTAGTTTTCATGAAGATGAAAATGAGAATAAAATAATTAATGTTTATTGAATTGAAATTTTGTATATAGATTCAAAGAAAAAAAAATTACAGGTTAGCTCTCAATTCTATTTTTTGTGGAGCCAAAATTTTAAGGTTACAGCAATACCAACTAAGCAAGCAACATCAACTAGTTGATTTTTAAGTTTGACGCCCAAGGTGTACATTATAATATTAAAAAAATCAACTAGTTGCAAGCAAGTGTTAAGTAGCTACGCTTGAAAACAAAATTAATACATTTCTTTATTTTTGAGGATTAAGCAAAGCAATTATACCATTGAAGAAGAAAACTTTGACAATAAGATAAAGATGACTTCAGTTTTTATGTCGCCAAGCTTATCCTTGTTAAGTGATCAAACAACGGTCCATGTCCACCTTGCCACATCAGCACCACGCATCGCCACATCAACGATCATGAACCACGTGGCACCACAATGCCACGTCAGCCCTGTGCATCACAAACTCAACACGCAGCCTTTGTCCCTGAAGAAGTCTCCACCTACCGCACGCACCTGGCCGAAAACGCATCGTCGGAAAAACTTCCATAATCGGCCAACTTCCAGACCCTTCTGTAATCAAATCTTCAAGGAAAGAATCGGCATCATCAATCAAGGTATTCGGTATCAATCTCAAACCCATTCCAAAACCTAGCCAATCTTACATCAGTTTCGTAGAACATCCGATCTTGTAATTAATCTTGATTTATTTAGTGATTTGTTTTTCCTTTCTTGTATAAATTGTATAGGTCTATAAATTAGACTTGAATCTCTGTAAACGATTATCGAATTGGAAAAATCCCCTTTGCTCACTGTTCTAGGGTTCTTGAAGTTCTTCGTGTTCTTGAGAAATATTCAATTTCTCAAGGACCATCTGTTTCTACTATCCTAAACTACTAAAATGATTGCTTTAAACACCTTAAAGGCCGATAAAGATCCTCAGCACCCAACCATTTGGTAAAACTCACGAGTCAATAATTTTAGAAATCTTTCATTTTTCAATTCTGCGTGTTTTCTGGGTTCCTATTAGCGAGAATAACCTGAACGGACCAAAGCTCAATTTGGTTTGCACACTCAAAGCCCAATTGATTTGGTGGGATTAGGACCTTTGATATTTTGGGGTTTTATGGCCCATGATTCAGTGTACATAAGCTCAGTGTTAATAAACTCGCAGATCCCGGAATTGGATACCAGTTTGATGAACTACGCTTAAAGACCAACAGACTGGCCAGTGGATATCCCTTTTCCCGTATTCTTGAGCGTAGCCATTTATTATATCTAGTATGCTTCTACAACTCGGATGTGTAGTGTTAGTTTTCTCATTTTCTCTAACAGTCATCTAAAAATTAATCAAGCCATGGTTTTGACTTATTAATTTGATATCCGTGCAACATAAATCATGCCACAGGCTATCACACTCGACAAAGATGAAGGTTGAGCCCTCTTTTCACTACATTGTGTTACTCATATTCATGTCGGAACACACTCATGTAGTAACTAATTTGATAGAAATGTTTATGGTGAGTATATTGATGAGTAAATTGGGGTGAGACCAGGAGAGGTTAAAGCTTTTTTCGCAGGTTGCTCGAATCAAGGCACCACATGCTGGCTTGGATCCTCAAATCTCTGTCGTCTGTTTTCATATCAGGTTTTTCATATTGTTTGGTATCAATTTTGAATCCTGGCAAACGAGTTACTGCATTTTGTCTTGGAGTTTAATTCTTCCTATTGCAAATGCAGGCCTTATGTTGATTGGTTTAAATGGGAAGGTGACAAGCCCCTACTATGAAATGCAACACAATTGAAGAGGCAGCTCATTTCTTCAAATGGGAAAGAAAAAAGCTAAGACATCTTTCCTGTTTTGTACTGTGTTATAAATCATGTTATTAAGCTTGCAGATGTTGCAGTCTAATGCCCATCTAATGTTGTCTGCTTCATTCCAATAAAGCATTTGAGTCTGCTGTCGCAAGGATACACAGTAACAGAAAGACCAAAGAAAGGATACAAAAAATTAATAAAAAGTTAGACAAACCAAGACAATGAAAAATCGTGCATTTGCAAAAAGATACAAATAAAAATAGTAAGATAAAGAAAGGAAAATAAAATAAAAATAGATCAAGGCAGAATACTTCTCAGGCCTTGATGAAGAGGAAGCCCAATCCTTCACAAGGCTAACATTTTTGGGCTAGGCGCCATCTATCTTTTCGTTATGAATTGGAGTTGATTGGAAAGGAATAACCAAAGCCAGATTTCGTACCAATGACATGAAAGGCGAGCTTGTTTCAGAATCAAACTTGACCACATTAAGTACTTGCACCATATATATTAGTGAGGATGTGCCTGTCTTGTTTGGAACGCAATATTATCGGGTTCTTTTCTATCAGGGCCTCATATCCTGTTGCTGTATATCTCAATACCCAGAAAACAAAAACAAATATAATCAATAACTGTTCTTATAAATATGCCGATCCCGCAGCTTAAAAAAAGGAAAAAGGAAAAGAAAAGAAGAAGCTGTTCTTATACACCAATTCTCTACGAAGCATCCCCGAAGCATTCCATTCAAGATGTACTAATTGCTGGCTTAATTCATGTACAACATGCTTTGGGTTAATTGTTATTGTGCTGTCCATGGAACTGATGATTTAAATTTTGTAATCAGAACGGAAAATTTTGTTGGTTTGACATGGACCTTTCATCTCGATGTTAAGAATTCTGAAGTATATCACAGCAGGTATTAATGATGTACAGAAATAGATGCATAAAGGACGTCTCTATACAGAAAGATACCATTCCTCGATACACTTTTTGTCAAGAATTGTGCTAAATATTCTGGTTTTCATAGAAATGATGTTCTAAAGCAATGATCATCAGAGGCTTTCATAAATTCCATTTACTGGTTATGTTTTGTTGTTGGTGTAGTGATTCGCTCTCCCGAGATGTTTGTAAATTCCTCAGGGGCCGTCCAAAACCCATTACCAGCAAAGTTTCCATCGCTTGTTCCCTTATTTGCTTAATGCTCTGATGAACGAGATAAGATACGTCAGAGTTCCCACATTGACGGCTTAGAAACAATCATACTGCATAAAAATAAAACTGTTGTGGGAAAAAACAGTGGTGGTTAACAATCAAACATATAAAACAAATTTTTTAGCCATTTGATAGAAAAGCCGGACATTGTAACATATGAACATTATTTTAAGTCATTTGATGCAAAAGTTTGACATTGTAAACTGGGGTGGTTTACAATCAAACATGTAAGTAATATTTTAAGCTAGTTAATGCCAAAATTTCACTATCATGTTGCATAAAAATGAAATTATTGTGAAAAAAGAAAAAGAAAGATAAGGATGGTTAACAATCAAGCTCATAAACAATATTTTTAGGCAATTTGATGATAAAATTTCACTGTTCTATTGAATAGAAATAATAAGCATAAAAAAAAAATGGATCATGGTGGCTGACTTGCAACCTTATAAGCAATATTTTAACCATTTGGTACAAAAGTTTCAAGATCCTATTGCATCAAAAATAATATTATAGTGGGAACAAAAAGATTAGGGCAGCTATCATTCAATCGAATAAGGAACATATAAATAATATTTTAAGCCAATTAATGCCAAAATTTCATTATCATGTTTCATAGAAATAAAATTAGTGAAAAAAGGAAGATAGGAGTAGTTAACAGTCAAGCTCATAAATAATATTTTGAGCCATTTGATGCCAAAGTTTCACTATTCTATTGCAAGCAATGACAATCATAGAAACAAAACGGATCATGGAGGCCAACTTTCAACCTTATAAGCACTATTTTAACCATTTAGTACAAAAACTTACACCATCCTATTGAATAAAAAATAATATTATAGTGGGAACAAAAGATTAGGCAAGCCATCATTCAATCTGATAAGGAACATATAAATAATGTTTTAAGCTAGTTAGTGCAAAAATTTCACTATTATTGTGAAAAATAAAATATGAGAGTAGTTAACAATCAAGCCCATAAACAATATTTTAAGCCATTTGATGGCAAAGTTTCACTATTCTACTGTAAGAAATGACAATCATATAAACAAAATGGATCATGAAGGCCAACTTTCAACCTTATAAGCACTTTTTTAACAATTTAGTACAAAAACTTACACCTTCCTATTTCATAAAAAATAATATTATAGTGGGAACAAAGAGATTAGGGTGGCCATCATTCAATCTGATAAGGAACATATAAGTAACACTTTAAGCTAGTTAATGCCAAAATTTCATGATCAATGTTGCATAAAAATAAAATTATCGCGAAAAATGAAAGATAGGAGTAGTTAACAATCAACTTATAAACAATATTTTAAGTCATTTGATGCCAAAGTTTCACCATTCTATTGCAAGAAATGACAATCATAAAAACAAAATGGATCATGGAGGCCGACTTTCAACCTTATAAGCAATATTTTGACCATTTGGTACAAAAGTTTCACCATTCTATTACATCAAAAGTAATATTATAATGGGAACAAAGAGATTAGGGTGGCTATCATTCAATTTGATAAGGAACATATAAATAATATTTTAAGCTAGTAAATGCCAAAATTTCACTACCATGTTGCATAAAAATGAAATTATTGTGAAAAAAGAAAGATAGAAGTAATTAACAATCAAGCTCAGAAACAATATTTTAAACCATTTAATGCCAAATTTTCACTAATCTATTGCAAGAAATGACAAATATACAAACAAAATGAATCATGGAGGCCAACTTTCAACTTTATAAGCAATATTTTAATCATTTGATACAAAATTTTCACCATCCTATTGCATCAAAAATAATATTTAGTGGGAACAAAAAGATTAGGCTGGCCATTAGTCAATCTAATAAGGAGCATATACATAATATTTTAAGTTAGTTAATGCCAAAGTTTCACTATCATGTTGCAAAAAATGAAATTATTGTGAAAAAGGAAAGATAGGAGTAGTTAACAATCAAGCTCATAAACAATATTTTAAGCCATTTGATGTCAAAGTTTCTCTATTCTATTGCAAGAAATGACAATCATAGAAACAAAATGGATCATGGAGGCTGACTTTTGACCTTATAAGCAATATTTTAACCATTTGATACAAAAGTTCTACATCCTATTGAATCAAAAATAATATTATGGTGGGAATAAAGAGATTAAGGCCGTCACCGTTCAATCTAATAAGGAATAGTTTAGGCCGTTCGATACATAAGTTTTACTATCCTATTTCGTAAACTATGTATAATGAAAAAGGATGGCGTGACCAACATTGAACCCTATTAGGAATATTTTTATTTGAAGTAAAAATTTCATTGTCCTGCTACGTAAAAATGTTCCTAGAAGAGACAAAGGATTTACAATGACCAAGATTCAACCTGTTAAATAATATTTTAAACCATATGATATAGAAGTTTCACCATCCTGCAGCAGAAAACTGATCTCCTGCAAATAGAAGGATAGGAGTGGCCGGCATTAAGAACCTAGACCATGGAAATGTAATTTGAAGTCTTTGGCCTGCTCCAGACTTTACAAAACACAATCCACGCGTTCTAGATGGCGTGCTTATTAAAGCAATCTACAAGTTAATATATATATTAAGTAATCTATTTATTTTAATTAAATTTAAAAATTTATCATTGACATTTATTTTTTAAAATTAAATATTTTTCTTTTTCCAACTACTCCGGAGAATCCCATCATTAATTGTCATTATAATTATAATTAGTCATTCACAAGTTTTATATAAAAGTATTTTTCTCTATATGTTGTACATACACTAAAGATCCGATCAATAAATATGTTCTCTCTCTTTCTTGCTTCTTCTCACTTTGATTTTTCAATCTTTCGATCTTAATATAAGTACTTTTCGTTGTTCCTATACTAGGTTAACACAACATTAAACAAACTCAGTGAAAAAATTCTTAATAAAAAGCCTTTAGAAGTCACACATTCATCTTCAGCATGCAAATGTGGCTGGATCTTCTCCCCTATATCCCTTTTTTGAGGACTTTTCTAAGGATAATAACAAATATGAACTACTATATGCAAGCACCAAATAGTTGGCAAGTACAACAATTAGCATGTTAGATAAGGTTTGAAACTTTTGACACTACTTGTCTTTTCACAGTGGCCATTAACCTTTAAATCTTTATTTTTAATTTTTTGGGACTCTATGAACATGATTGTACAAGCACATTGGGTTCAAGGTTGCAGAAGATGAAGCAAGTCCAACCTAAGCTTTAATATCAAATTAGAAAACCTAAATTAAAAATTGATCCAAAAGTTAATTCAAGACTTTAAAAAGTACTTTTTTTAATTTAACCTTTACTACAATGGATAATGCTTCCAGTATAAGATTTTTGTCTCAAACAAAAGCACATTAGATTATGCCTAAACCTTTTGGCACTAATTGTCCTTTTAAGGGTCCAATAATTGTCCTTCGGAATGTTCATTATCTTTCAAGTCTTTTTCCATTTTTTAGGGACTCCATGAACTTGATATTTGAAGACCAAACAACTAGAATCACCATTTGTCTTTATATGCATTTTTTTCTCTTCTTGCTTTACAGAATTGACCATGGCATTCCTAGTGACTTTTATACCTAACAATAAGCCTTTGAATTTACTTATTAGCAATCCAGTCCAAGCTTGTTTAAGAATCAAACATGACCAAATTAAATACGTGTTCTTTGAAGGACAACAAATAATCGAACCTCCTTCCAACAAGGTTAATTAGGCTTAGTGGTGATTGATGTAAGCCCTGATGTCAGCCACGGGCTTTCCACTAAAGATACTGATATGTTTTCTAAATTCTCCTTTTGGGGGTACTAAAAGGGCCAGATGATTGAGACGAATGAGTTTAGTATGAATATCTTAAAAAATGGAATCCCATTTTAACTCAACATGATGTGCACGCAGAAGGACATGACATAAAAACTATATTATCGTGGAAACAAAATGATCAAACCGACCAACATTCAACCCTATAAACATATTTAAGCCTTTTGATGTAAACATCTCACAGTCTTATTGTCTAAAAAGGATTACGACATGGAAACATAATAATAGAGGTGGCCGACTAGGACCCCAGACCATGAAAGTCTAGGGAGGGTGCTTGGCCTGCTCCGACCTAGGGAAACGCTATCCTCGACTTCTGAAAGGTGCATTCATTTGAAGCTAACTAGAGACTAAAAATCTTTCTTCCGTGGCTCTTGCTTTTACTTTACGAAGCTTCCTGCCTCTTAACATGCAGACCATTTTTCGTATTTTCGTTATTTTATATGCAGTTTTCTTATTTTTTATTTTAAATTAACGATATTCGTTATTTTTTAAAAGTTTAGGGAACACAAAATGGGAAAGAAAAGAGCCAAGACTTCTTTCGTCTTCGTATCTCTTATAAATCACAGGTTATTAAAAGACAAGAACGTGCCACTTTATATTAGTTTTCCGCATTCTTCCTATGCTGGATTAACTATGGCAGTCCGTGACAACCTACGTAACAGGTGGTAACCACAATAGTTTGTATATTTGATAATGCTTTAGAAATAGAAATAGTAATTGTCCTTCGATGGGGATCATTCATTGTTAAGTATGTTATTTTTATTTTTTTATTCTTTGAAGACTTCCCTAAGGATAAGACAAACTACGTGCTGCTGCATTTGAAAACTAAACAGGTTGTATTGCATCTTATTTTTATGCGTTATTTTGTAATTCCTGTTATGCTTGATTAAATATTACATCCAATAACGGCATTCATGATCATAATAATAAATCTTTAAAAGTCCGAGTTAGTATGGTACCAAACGTGAACATCTTCTTACCCATCTCCAATTTTAAGATTTTTTTTGTGGAGGTTTTGAGCTGCTAGAGCTTTGTTTTGTTTTCTTTTATCGGGCGTTCTCTCTCTTTGCTTTTTTTTTTTTTTTTTTTGGAGAAGGAAAAGTTGAAATTGATTTGTTCAAGGGACTGAGCCTCTGGTTCTTGAGAACCGTCAAAGAGAGAGGTTTTTATTTTTTTGAAGTGAAGGTAAAAACTGGCCTCGAGCAGTGGCCACCCCCGAAAAAAAAGAAGGTAAACTTGACCGAGTTCGAGGTGACGTTGGAAATCAAACTCGCGTTCAGAGTTTAAATGAGAGAGAAAATAATGAATACAGTTCTCCCAAGAAAATTTATTTATGATTTTTTTTAAAATGACCCAAATGTGTATAAAATTTCTAAGCTATCTCTAGTTTTTGAAACTTTGCAAAAGATAATACTAATACGACTCGCCATGTATGTGGACAAAAATAAAAGTAACAAATAACTAGTCAGCACATTTAGTTATGTCTAAACAACTAAACATTAATTCGACTCTTCAGAATGCTCCCTAGCTGTTATGGTTTTGTTTTTGTTTTTGGAGACTTCACTAACAACAAAACAAATTTTTAATTATTGTATTTAAAGATCAAGCAGCTGGTATTACCTTTTATTTTTATAAAATATTTTCCTTTCTCTTGTGCCAAAGTGGCTGTGCCACCATAAGTTCATAAGTAAGGGATGGAAAAGCACTCACCTCGGGGTGGTCCTACTACTTTGGTATTTACAACAATTATCGGCAATCAATGGGAGTGATCATAATAATGAATTTTTAAAAGTTACACTCATCTATTGAACGAAATGTGTATTAGTCATAGATCTAACAAGATAACATTAAATATGAGCTCCATAATCAAAGACCAAACGGCTAACAAGAAAATAATTAGCATATTTGATAATGTGTAACAATTAGAACACTCATAATCCCTCAAAATTGATCATTAGTCGTTTAGTCTTTGTTTTTCTCATTTTTCGGACCAATCAAGGATAAGACGTACTAAAATATACGAACAACTGATATACATTTTTCTCATTGTTGCTGCATGACGCACTAAAATATCGAAACAACTGGTATACATTTTTCTCATTGTTGCTGCACCGAACTTGGTTCAGTAGAGACTACTATCAGCCTCTCAGTATTGTTGGATTGGTCCAGTCCATATTTGAAGACTTATTATTGGGTCCAATTAGGGTAATATGGCCCTAAGGTTTAAAAAGAAAAATATAGGATTTTTTCTTTAGAGAAGAGGTGAGTGGCCGTCAAAGAGAAGAGAGAAAGAAAATAAAATAGCAGAATTTCGCAGGAATTAGAGGCCCTACGTAGCAGTTGATCAAACGTCTGATCAAGGTCGATCCGTGGTCCGATTGAGTTGATCTTTTGTCAGCAGGTTCGGGATTGGGTGTTCTTCATTGTGAACGGTTGGATCGTCGTTTGGAGCTCTTGAAGTCAGCAGATTATGGTCGAAAATCTGAGTGATATTTCTCTAACTTTTTCTTAGTTAAGTTGTTGTTTACAACTTGTTTCTTCACTATTTATTGGTGATTCTATTATTGTTGAATCAGTGAATCTTAGTCCTGTTGCTATTGTTAAGGACTTGATTGAGTTGTAACCTAACGATTGATATAGTGAAGATTTGAGTGGACTCCGTGATCGGTCACGTGGTTTTTTATCCTTCACATTGGAGGAGTTTTTCTACATAGAAATTATTTTGTGTTGATTATGATTTGCTTATTTTACTTGTGATTCGAATATATCGTTGGTGTTTTAATATTTCCTCATAGGTTCAATTAAAATGAAAAACTTTATACGTCATTTTTCCTATTAAGTGTCCCTGCCTGTCGTACTCAGATGTACGTGAGTGCACCTTTACGATAAGTGAAATCCAATAAAGAAGAAGACTAGACTTAGACTGGTAATTATCCAAGTTTTAAAATGGAAGTTTTGATTTAGCGAAAAAAGTGAAAAGAGTGTTGGATTGGGAAAACGATGACGACTGGCTCCTCTTCCGCGTGCATTGGAAGCAGTCCAGGAGTTGGCGCCTTTGTTAATACCTAAAATCTTGAACCAGAATGCCTCTTAACTACTTAATCCTTGTTTGTCATTTTATTGAGACCTCACGAACAAAAAAGATAAACTATAAATCACGATATTTAAAAACCAAGCAGATGGTATTATCATTTATCTTTATAAAGATTTTTATCATTCTTATTATACTGATGGACTTTAATGAGTCTTCACATGCAGTACAATTCATTTCTAGCAAGTACCTAGATTTGCATGGGTGCAGCTTAGTGATTATTTTAATCCAAATCCTTGATCCACCTTGAATTTATGGGATTATGCTTGAGAATAAATATAAGGCATCTCATAGATTGGCACATTCAATAAAGTCCAAAAGTTTATACAGTAAGAGTCTCCATTACTCGACCTTGTAGAAAGACTCGGAACTATTAGCTATTAAGCCTTTATTTTTCATTTTTAGGACTCTACAAAGGAAAGTTTAAAAACTTCGACCCTTCTGGCCTTTTATCTCTCTTTCCTTTTTGGTCTCTCTGGAGCGTTTTTTTCTTACAAGGAAAATTGAATTGATCTTTTTCAATTCAACTGATTTCTAGGAAGCGTTCGAGAGGCCTTCGCAATGTTGAACGCGAGGGGAGGCATGGTCTTGGGACGAGACCTGTCAATGACCGACGAGACCTGTCAATGACAACTTTGGAGAACCAAAAAAGGCCTTGGGGATGTTAAGTGCCATTTCTTTTCCTTTTAAAATCAAAATTTGCGTTTAATGGAACCAAAAAAGTCCATTACTCGACCAAAAGAGACGAAACGTGTCTTGGGCAGTGAATTCGATCAAAAAACTCTTTAAGTGCCATTTTTTTTCCTTTTAAAATCAAAATTTGCGTTTAACGAAGCAGGCGAAAACGACGATGAATAATGCGCCTTCTTCGTTTTTTGGTTTACTCAGATATCAAGAACAAATAAGAAAATAAGGATAATAACAGCTGGCAAGCACATCAGTTAAAAAGTAATCATTAGTTGTCACGTAATTATATTTCTATCTTTTTAGACTTCGTAAAAGTTTTTGTTATTTTTGGTGTACTGAATTGACTATAATATTGAGCGGTGACCTGAGTGATAATGATGAGCACAGATAATATTTTCGACTGTTCAGAGTCAGAGTAAATCCTTACTTTCTCATCCTCACAAGGAGCAAAAGGTCCTTGTGAATCTCTTGTTTCCGTTCATTTACCACCATCTACGTAAATGTTGACATTAAAACTGATAGCAGGTTTGAATCCTTTCTATCTCTATTTCTTTGTAAATTGTTGTAAGCGTTAATAGTTATGTTTAATTCGTGTATTTCAAATATTCTGTTCACTTCGATGCGGCGTACCATCCACTCTTCTATTGTTTTGATAAAGGCTTTGCTGTGTACGGGTTGGTAAAAATTTTCCTAATGATTGTCTGATTTGATAAATGCAACAAAGTCTTCATATTATACATACGGTCTTTGTGTAAATTTGAAGACTAACTATATTTAGGCGGTTGCGTGATTGCGTATGGAAGAGAGGGAGACAGAGATGGAAACAGAAGAGAGGAAGATGGAGATAGAAGTTGGAGATTGCAGTTTGTGGCATTACTTAATCTTTTGTGAAGAGTTTGTCAATGATGAGTGCGAGAATGACTTTGTTTGTTGGGTATGCAAAGAACCATTATTGGGATATCTTGCTTTCAAATGTTTGGAATGCGACTTTGTCCAACATAAATTGTGCACCCAACTATTAGACTGGACAAAAATAGATGTTGAACATGATATTGCAGACAGACATCACTTGATCTTAAAAAAAGAGATGGAGAATAATGGCAAGGAGGAAGAAGTCTGTGTAGGATGTGGGGATGTTGCATCTGGTCCCACCTACAGATGCTCCATCCCAAAATGTTCTTTCCATCTCCATACATCATGCCATCAAGTATCCCATGCCATACAACACATGTCGCATCTAGAGCACCCACTTATTCTCGGGCTACCACTATGGTTGAATTCTTGTGATATTTGCCACTATGATAGAGAGGAGAAGACTACTTTGCTTTATAGTTGTCGTCTTTGTGATTTTGACATAGACCACAAGTGCGCTTCCGCTTGGAAAATTATTGATGACGACTGCGATGACAGCTGTGATGAACACAAATTCATTGTGAGTAGGAACCCGATCCAATTCACCTGTGAAGCCTGCGGTGTGGAAACCAAGAGTTTTGCCTGCCAATGTAGCATCTGTCGCGTCTTGACTCATATTCACTGTACTAATTTTCCACGGTACATTAAAATTAGAGCACACAATCATTTATTCTCTCGCATGTATTATCGTAGTGGAGTTAAGAAGCTTGAGGATGAAATCTGCAAGATCTGTTGTAGAAGGATGAACATGAAGGGTGGAGCTTACTTTTGTCAAGTATGTGATTATATTGTTCACATGAATTGTGCAAAACTGGTTCAGGAGAACTCAACAATTAGTTCAGAAGCCACTGGCTTTGATGATGACTATAGAAGGCATTTGGTTTATTTGATTGAAGGGTTAAATGTAGAGGAGGGTAAAACAGACATTGCTCCTTCGAGGATCCACCACCACAGTCATCAACAACATGAATTAACTCTCAACTACAAAGATCTTGAGAATAATGAGCGATGTCAGGCATGTATGCAATTTATTATCTCAACCCCATTTTATAATTGCAAGGATTGCAATATTTTTTTTCACAAGAGATGTGCGAAAATCCCCGAAACCATCAGGCGAAGGCCATTTTACGAATTTCCACTTGAGCTCTATGCACAGCCAACGCACACGGATAAACTTTTTTGGTGTCGAAGTTGTCGCTGTTATAGGCATGGTTTTTTCTACGGATATGAACTCCACAATCTTGATGTCCAATGCCTTTTGATTCCAGAAACCGTGAAACATGAAAGTCACGAACACTTGCTAGGTTGTCCTATGATTCACTGTTATACAGAGATTTGCGATGGTTGTGGTGTAAACTTGGGGTACTCAGTGGGGAACTTATTTTATCTCGTCTGCACAGATTGCGAGTACGTATTGTGCATGAGATGTGCCACTCTTCCACTAGTGGCAAGGTATAGATACCATCTCCATCTCTTAAAGCTTACTTACATGTGCAAAGGTGATTTGGAGGAATGTTACTGCCTAATTTGTGAAGAGAAAAGAGATCCAGAACAATGGTTTTATTCTTGTAAAGATTGTGATTTTGCAGCTCATATCCAATGTGCTATTGGTAGCTCTTTAAAAAATGGAAATCATGAGCATCTAATACCGAAGCGTTTATAACTAATTTTACATTTCAAATATTAGTAGAAATTGTGACATGATATTGAGCCATTGAATGTCACGTTCATATCTAATACCTAAGCGTTTATAGATCTTCTATCCATCTGGAATTTATGGGACTCTGTACAAAGGATAATAACAAATATGAACCACCATACTTGTTAGTACATTTGATAATATCTAAAAATTTGAATATTAATAATCCCGTGATCGTTAGCTATTAAATCTTTGTTTTAAACTGGTAGCGTAAGGCCAATCAGCTGTATCATCATTTATTTTTAATGTAAAATTTCTCGTCTTAGCCACTTTTAAGCTTACTATAATATTCAGTAGTGATTTTTATGATTACAATGGATCTTCAAACGCTGCACATGCGGTACGGTTCACTTCGTGCAGGATTTTACATTAATCTATGATACCCACGTCTATGAATGCAGCTTAATGATAGCAATAAAACTGTTGTGGGGAAAAAAAAAAAACAGTGGTGATTAACAATCAAACATATAAAACAATTTTTCAAGCCATTTGATAGAAAAGCTGGACACTATAATAAATAAACATTATTTTAAGTCATTTGATGCAAAAGTTTGACATTAAAAACCACGGTGGTTAACAATCAAATATATAAATAATTAAGCCAGTTAATGTCAAAACTTCAGTGTCATGTTTCACAAAAATAAAATTACTGTGAAAAAAGAAAGATAAGGGCAGTTAACAATCAAGCTCATAAGATATTGCCATTTGATGTCACAGTTTCACAATTGTGCTGCATAGAAATGACAATCATAAAAACAAATAGATCGTGGTGCCTAACTTTGAACCTTATAACCAATATTTTGCCCATTTGATATAAAAGTTTCACCATCCTATTGCATCAAAAATAACATTATTATGGGAACAAAAAGATTACCGCAGCCCTCATTCAATCTGAGAATGAACATACATATAATATTTTAAGCCAGTTAGTGCCAAAATTCCACCATCGAGTTGTATAAAAATTAAAATATTGTGAAAGAAGAAAGATAGGAGTAATTAACAATCAAACTTGTAAACAATATTTTAAGCCATTTGATGTCAACATTTAACTATTCTATTGCATAGAAATGACAATCATACAAACAAAAGGATCATGGTGGCTAAATTTTAACTTATAAGCAATATTCTTAACCATTTGGTACAAAAGTTTCACCATCCTATTGCATCAAAAATAATATTATTTTGGGAACAAAGAGATTAGGACAGTCATCATTTAATCTAACAAGGAATATATAAATAAATATTTTAAGCAATTAATGCCAAAATTTCACCATAATATTACATAAAAATAAATTACTATGAAAAAGAAAGATGGGAGTAGTTAACAATCAAGCTCATAAACAATATTTTAAGTCATTTGATGCCAAAGTTTCACTACTCTAGTGCATATAAATGAAAATCTTAGAAACAAAACGGATCATGGTGACCAACTTTTAACGTTATAGGCAATATTTTAACCATTTGGTACAAAAGTTTCACCATATTATCACATTAAAAATAATATTATGGTGGGAACAAAGAGATTAGATCAGCCATCATATAATCTGATGAGGAATATTTTAAGCCATTTGATACATAATTTTCATTATCCTATTGCATAAAAATGATTTTATAATGAGAAAGAAGGATGGGGAGACCAACATTAAACCCCATAATCAATATTTTCATTTGGTGTAAAAATTTCACTGTCTTATTACATAAAAGCGTTCCTAGAAGTGACAATCATAGAGACAAGTGGGTCATGGTGGCCAAGAGTATATTCCTTTACTCTATTTTTGTTTTATTTTTATTTTTATAAAAGTTGATTCTTTGAACGTCTTTATTTGCCGTATAAATTTAACTTATTATTTGGAAATTATTTAGATTCACGCAATGGATTGATTATTTATTCTAATTTTTTTCAATATCTTTTATAAAATTTGTGTCTTTGAACGGTAAAATTTTGATTTAAGGGATATAATTTCATCAATTGAGCTTAAATACAACTGTTCAAAAGAAGTAAAAAGTTGTCTGACTCATACAGGCTGATCTTATTAAAACAAAATTATTTTTTGTGGATGAACAATTTGACTCCTTACAGGATATTTATATTTTATCTTTTGTTTCTAGGTTTCGTAACGTAAGATGGAAAATTTTAGTCTAATTTGCCTCGTACATAATATATAGAAAGGTCGATAGTTTGTAAAAGTTCTGTCCAATACTTTGTTTGTCGCCGAATAAGGATTGTACAGGTCTCAATGTATGTAGTCCTACAATGCGATATTAGATGATGCATCTCATCAACTAAATCATGCACATTGACAATCTGTAATGGTATTAAGTACTTTCTTTCATTATGTGATTATATCAACTTAATTAATTGGATCAAATGGTTAGTTTGTAAGGTTTCTATAACAGATTAACTAACTAGATTAAGTGGTTAGTATGTTGTAACAGTTTTCTAAGTTAATAAAGTTATATTTTAAGACAGATTTTCGTGAATAAAAATTGTTTTCTCAGGAATGTGATCCTCTTTTTAAAGAAATCAAAATACAGTTTTACCTTAGAGGCTTAGAACTATTTTAGTTATATGTTTTGATTATCAATCACATAACACAATCCTTGAATAATAATTGTTATTATCATATATGAAAGATTCGTTAGGTTAATTGATTTTTCAAATGAAAGATATTAATTAGGTAGGTGGGAACTTGTATATTTAATACAAAAAACTAACACCCAATAAACATAATTTCCACCTATTTCTCTTCCAAATTACTCTTGATTTTCAACCTGGTGTTTTTATCATTTTTTGCGTTACTTTATTTTTCTAAAATAATATCAGAGTAGAAAAGAAATAAAGAAGATGTGTCAAACGGGCTTTACGTATAACTCCTTTTTACTTTTTTTTTTAAGTTAAAATCAACATCAAATCTACTCGCCCTTTATTTTGTATCTTTATTTTTGGACTACAGCACAAAACTTCCTTCTTCTTCTTTTTTTCTTTCTTTTTTTTTTTTCCTTTAAGCCTTAACCATCCTAGCTTGCTTTTCTATTCTAAGTCTTCTTTTGTGCTGTTTGTAAGAAGATCCTTTACTTTTCTCTACATTTTCTTGGGATGAAATTGTAGATCCCCCATATGGGTTTTACTCGTACTTTCCAGTGCTTTATCTGATTTATTATGGGCTTCATTCGGCTTATTGTGGGTTTTACTCATCTCATTGTAGGTTTCAACTTTGTTTGCCCCTTTGCAAACTTTACTTCAATTACCTCTTTTCTGGGCTTAATCTTTATTCACCTTTTTATAGAAAGTTCCAGTCAAAACTAGGCCCTGAGCTCTACAAAATCAATCAGGCCTCAAAAGCTCATAAAATCAACTAGCTTCAGGCTTATAAATCCAATAAGCCTTACTGCCTAAAAATCAACTCGACCTTCAGCCCACAAAATCAATTGGCTTTCTCAACCCAATAATTTTGATTAATGATTTCCTATGAATTATCTACAATTAAGTGATTATTCAAAAAGCAAGCATGTTATTTTGCATTCCTCTCTTAATTTCGTTCTTTTTCTATTTTTTAATGATATTATAGTATTTGCCTAAACTACTTTGCTAAAAGACATAGGTCTAAAAGTTAATTTCACCATATTTTATTTAAATAATATTTCCAATTTAGGCTTTTAACTCTATGCCTAACTCAAGTAGCTTCTTCTGTGATGAATTTGATATCATTTATTATTTGTCTCAATTAAATACACAATAATGTTAGAATATTTTATTTAAATATCATTCTTAACTTAAATTCCATAAATCTAAGCCTAACATATCATGCAAATTGTGAATGAGATTTGCATGAACCTACTTCTGATTATATGAAGGAATGCTTGTTTGTGCAAGGGGCCCACGTCCTAAAGATATGGGGAACCCATCATGCGAAAATCAAAAGTACCAAGGAAAGAAAAGGTGAGACTCGCTTCCCCATGTCTCCTTTTCCTTTTTGTACTTCTTAAAATCAAAATAATAAATTCTTATTCTTTCTTAGCATAGCCTTTAAGTACATACTTTAAGAATAATTACTTGCATAGTAATATATCATGTATGGTTTTACATGCAAACAAGTTAAAACGACGTGTGGATTATCCTATTATTCTAAAACAACATGTAAGTGACACATTGAAAAAACCACTTGTCATATTCTTCTTTTTTTTTTTTACCTTTCTTTATCTATTTTGTCTTTAAAAACACAATATTTAGGCTTTTTAACTAACAAGTCTTTTAATTTCCATATAATAGACATTTGCTTTAGTCCTTTATAAGACTATATCTTTTTTGGTAGAAATCAAGATAGCATATCCTTTACGCTTTTCTAAGTCGACCTACGACTGAAGCCCCTTTAATTGGATATGTTGCTACGACCTTTCTTACAACAAATGCCGTTTAAACCACTCCTAAACGATAACTTCTTTTAGCCCTTTCAATGCAATTTTTCCATTCGGCCTTTCAAATACAGAGTCAATGAACCTTCTCCGAAATGAAATTATTTTTTTTGGTTATTTTCTTTCCATTTATTTTCGGCCAACTCTGAATATCACATCCGTAAGACAATATCAAAGGTTTTATTTTTGCATATAGCTGGAATGAAAATAAAGGAATATGTTCCTGAGAAATTGCAAGGTCCTGCACTTCAACTGCGAGAGGAGCTGCTCCGGTTTGAGGTGCACTTTGTTTTTATTAATTGCACCATCATTTTCAAACAATAAATTCAAGTGGAGTTTTTACCTTTGAATAGTTTCCGTTGGACAAGTTAAACAATATGATTGTCACGTATGTGCTTTCCTGTGCAGTGCGTGAAGTCAATACAAAAGCTCATTTCATTGATCATCGGAGCAAAAAGAAGCATATGCTGAAGGTTTATTTGCTACCATCTGCAAAGAGCTTCAAGATAACGCCAGAGAATGGATAAAGCATACAGCAGAAGGATGCAATGTTGTGGCAGATCTCAATGCCACAGCTGCCTTCGCTGCCGCCTACACAATACCAGGACGTCCAAATCAGAGTTCTGGTTTACATGTCCTTCTCTATGAGCTTCTCTTTGTGGTCTTCACTATAAATCACGTACTCTCCCTTGCATGCGCTTTGACGGCAGTAGTTATGTGTCTTTCAATCCTCGCATCCCCATTTCGATCTGATAACGTCAAGCAGTCACTGCCCAATAAGCAGATGCTAGGCTTCACATTTTTGTTTCTTTCTGTCTCCATGATGGTTCCAGCATTTGCGGCGACAATCATTCTCATAATAAGTCATAACGAAAGCTGGACAAAAGTTGTCCTCTTTTCCCTTTCTTTCCTTCCCGTCGGTATCCTTGGACCATAAAATATACCTCTTTATGTGTCTCTTTAAAGAACTTGCAAGTTCTTACTCCAAGAGATAAGGCATGCAATTCCTTCTAGTATTTGGTTTTTAGTAAAATTGCTACAATTGTCCTCAAGTTTACTGAATTAAAATGTTCAAAAATCTAATCGAAAATAAAACTCATAGATTTAAAAAAAAAACAAAAAAACAAAATCTACCCCTTTGGACTTCCTTTCCTATTAGTTTCATTTTCCTATTATATTATATATATATATATATATATATATATATATATATATATAAACACATAACACATATATCCAATGTCAAACTTAAAATCAGAAAGTTTTTAACAATACTTGCTCTCGATTGAGCTAGGCTCTTGTAAACTCCTTTTGCACTTCCTTTTATTAGAAGGTTTAAATTTCCTACTCTAGACACTAAAGAATAAGCAATTCATTCAGGCTTATTTGAGAAATTGAAGGAGCGAACTTAAAACCTTGTACGTTTGCTTTTCCTTTTATGTATAAATGCATTTCCATCTATTAATGTGAGTTTATTTTGATCAAAAGAACTTGCTTTTGTTTCTCGAATTTCATTTTATAACTCTCAAGATTATTTATATCATTGAGATTGCAAATGACAACAGCGAACTTGGATAGTAAAAGAAATATAATTTGAAGGAGGGAAAGAAATAAAGCATTGTTCTTCTCTTTGGCAGAACCTGTATTGACCTCTTTCTTCCCTTGGTTTACACCGTACATGTGTAGCCCTTTATTACTATTTTCAATCGATCGATTGATGGCTGTCTTCAAGTTGTTGATTGAGCCCATAATTTATGGATTGTTCTTGAACGCATTTCCGGTAGGTGCCCATGGTGTTTGAATCTGATTCGTTCTTCTCTTGGTTCCATAACCAAATGCATCTTAGATTTCCCAACTGCTCCATGTGATTCCCAATGGCTTTTCATCCATTCACAAGATGCTCCCAAGAATTCAAAATTATCTCCTCTTAACTATTCAATCGTTACGCCTTGCTCACTAGATTTTACATTGAGTAGAAAAGTTGCATAGATGTTACTATGCCAATTTATACTAAAGAGCTTCATGGTAGTAAATTGCTTGAAGTTTAGATGCAATTTGATTTAGGATACAAAATAACGGTATAGTTGAAAGTGGTAGATGCTTTTATAATGTGGAAGGTGTATAAGAGAAGGAAAATCATAATAAGGCTTTAGAGATATCTTATAAAGAATTTTATTCAATCTTGAAAACATGTAAATTTCTCTATGCATTTATACATAAAAATACATAATAAAATAGGTGACTTACAAACCTCCAATAAGACAAATATCTAAATCTACGAGTTTATTTTCAACAATCCTCCTCAAATTTAATATTTCGTACAAACAAAATATTAAGTTAGTAAGATAAACCATAGTGGATCAAACCCCAATTTGATTGGCTGAACTTAAAATCTTTAATGATTGTTGGGTTTAGCGGCCCGTATGTAAGCTCTATATAACTTAACTCATAGATCCGAAAAATTGGATCCAAAAAGTCCCAGAAGTTGGACCTATAAGTTTAAGAAATTGAGCTTCGAGGCCCAAAAAAATAGACTCAAGCCCAAAAGTCTCTTTCCAATTCTTTCTTTTCATGGGTTTACATACGCAGCACGATTAGTTTCATGACATAAAAGACTACATATCAGTCAAACCGGAATGACCAACCACTCCAAAGGTTGTTTTACCAACTAAAACATCATAAGATTAAATAGTGGCCGTGCAATTCAATAGTACTGATTCACGTGAGCCATGTCAGCCACAGATTCCCGACTGAGAACCCTCACTGGTTCTTTGAATTTTCACCTCATGGTAGAAAAAGTACGAGAGAGCTGTCGCTATCTTATCAAAACATTTCTAGAATAATTTTCTTCTTTTTTAATTAACATTTTAATATTCTTCGAAGAAAACGCCTGAAACCCTCTATGTCATAAAGAAAGACGTCCATTAAAGTTGGTAAATCATTTCCTACTTAAAAGGGGTGTAAAGCGGTTAAAATAAAATTATCAAGAAAACGGAAGGATCCGGTTGATTAACAATATTTTAAACAGTCAAAAGTTTATTAAATAAACATGATATTATTGTGAAAAGGGAAGGGAGCTGGTGACCAAGGTTTTAGCTTACAAGTAACATTTTAATCTGTTTGCTGTAAAAGTTAACTAGCACTTGCTTTACTTTTTCTTAACCAACTCTTCCTTGATTTTAAAATGGCTGCTCGGCTTACAAGCAGACCATTTCTCGCATTTTCATTCATTTTTATGTAAGTTAACTTGAATTTAGCTGTATCATTAAGCCGGTTCCATTAAAACAATGAACCTTTAAAAGTCATATCCATCTCTCCTTCCCTACATCAATGGATCTTCTGAGGCATTTGGAATTTTTGGACTTTGCGAAACCCAAGAACAATAATTAGCAACGTAAAAAGGGCTGGGAAGTCAGGGTTACTTTCTATGTGACCACCATTAGCTAGCTGTAAAGCTTTTATTTTTCACATTTTTTGGACAAAGATTAAGTTGAACTATGAACAACCGTATTGGAAGAACAATCAATTTATATTACCTAAATTCTTTATATAAATTATTTTGATTCTTTCTTATTTAAATTAACTATCACATTCAACAAACTTCTATAATAACATGCAAAAACAAGGATTTTGTCTTTTATATATCTTCTTTTGATTTCTCACTTGGTTTCTTAGAGAATTTGTCACTCGTTCTCCCTTATTTTTGTTTAGTCCTTCCTAGTACTATTATGTTAGTACTGTTGTTTAACATTTACTCAAAGTTTTTGTCAAAACTCAAAGAGTTGACGATGTTTGTAGTATTTGTTATTAGTGAGTTTGATAAAATACCTAAATTCCAACAATGCTGATGAATGGGTTTATCACATAAAGGAAGCTGGATCCTTCTCATAGCTATTCAGAAATCCAAGTAGACGAAACCCTAAACCGTTTCCATCTTTTGATTTTTCAAATCGGAAACATACACGCAGACAAAAGTTGCTTGGAAAGAAGATCAAAAGCTATGTCTTTGCTCCCCAAAAGCGGTGTCCCTTTCAGAATTGCTATCAAATGCCAAGTGGACCCTACGCTTTCTAAATAATTCAGCCTCGTTTTTAACAAAAGCCGATTGAATATCAGTAAGACTTGTTTGATATCCCGCTGTCAGTTGTCAGGTTTGTTCTATGCTTTCAAGGTTAGTAAATAATTCAGCATCCTTTTCAACAAAAGCCAGTTAAAATCAACGACACCTGTTCGATATGTCAGTGGCAATTGTCAGTAAATAATTCGGCCTCCTCTCCACCGACGCTAATAAGTTTCTGCATATGGCGTATATAATTTTCCTTGTACGTGTTTTTGTTTTATTGATTTGTTCTTTTTATATTTATTTTTCTGTTGCTAATTTGAAAGGTTGCCGAGATAAGTATTGTTAACTACAGAGACGCAACATTAGTTAACGGAAAGCATGTTGCCTGATATGTCTCTAGGACCCTATAATCAAGGATAGAATAACGATATATTTATATACTTCCAATAAAAATTGAAAGAAGTTGCTTATATTTATACAATTTATGAAAGGAATTAGAATCTCATCCTAAGAAAAAAATAAAAAAGCAAATAGGTTAAGTGCAATGCATTCAAAGATCAAGATCTATCACAAAATTAGTGGGAGGAAATTCAATTGTATTGCAGTGATCAAAACAATACAATATCATGTCTTTATATACATGCCTATGGTGGTGAGTCCTGTATAGCAAACCCAATATGGCTCAATATTAACAATAATTTGCATATATACAATTAGCCAAATCTAACGTCAAAAGATATCTTCTAATACTTTCCATAAGATCAAACGAAGATCATATTATACATCGCCATCCATGGGTTTTGTGGCATCGTTGGTACCAAATAATTTGGCCTCATTTCGAGGAAGGGGAATTAGCGCAGATTAATGTAAGCGCTAGTGTCAGCCATGGGCTTCCTGCTGAAAATTGTTTGAATTTTTTGCAATGGGACATATGAAGTAGTTGATAATTGGGCTGAGGTTAAATGCGAAGTTGTAGAAATTGGGCATTTGCAACACCTAAATCCTAAACTAAATAATCTATTGGAAGATATTCTTCTGTACTTGCATGACAACTCCTCTTGTTAAAATTATTAGCAACAGCATATGGTAGATAAAGTTTTCTTTCTTTATGATGGTTTCTTTGTCCACGTTTTTGTTTACTTCATTTGGTTCTTTTATATGTTTATCTTTTGTAACTAATTAAAAAGTTTGCTGAAATGAAAAGCAAGCTACCTGATATGGTATTTAGGCCACAATAATCAAGGAGAAAGTAATGATAGATTTATAGACTTCAAATGAAAATAAAAGGAATTTGCATATATTTATTCAAGCTATAAAGAAAGGCGTTCTTTACCGTGGTAATCATATCTACTTAATCATTTCTTACTTAAAAGTGGGTGTAAAGCGACAAAAAGAATATTACCATAAAAACTTAAGGACTGACTAACAATATTTTAAATCATTAAAATTTTGTTGAATAAAAGTAATATTATTGGAAAAAGAGAAGGAATCAGGTGACCAAAGTTTTAACTTATAAAGCAATATTTTAAGTTGTTTGCTGTGAAAGTTAACTAGCTCTTGCTTTACCATATCATGGTTGCACGACGTTTACAAGTAGAGCATTTCTCGTATTTTTCTTTGTTTTTATGTAAAGTAACTCGAATTTAACTACATCATTAAGTGGTTCCATGGAAACAATGAGCCTTTAAAGGTCACATCTCACCAACCCTCTGTTGACGGATCTTCTTACGCATCTGAAATTTTTGGGACTTCGCAAACGATGGGAACAAATATGAGCCACATATAGAAGGGCTAGACAGTGGGCAAGAACAATTACTAGAGAGGGAGTCCTGGCCACTTTCAGGGGGACTACCATTAGCTGTACAGCTCTTATTTTTTTAAAATTTTTTTATGATGAAGATTAAGTTGAACAATGAACAACCGTATTTAAAGAATAATCAAATGGTAATACCTAAATTCTTGTTATAAATTATTTTGATTTACTTATTTAATTAACTATCACATTCAATAAACTTCTATAATAACATGCAAAAGCAATAATTTCATCTTTTATATATCTTCTTTGGTGGAAGTTAGAGACATAACAAATTAGTGGCTCTAGAGGTTTCATCGTGATGGGAAAAACGACGTATAAAGTTTCCCACTTTGATTGAACCTATGAGGAAATACTAAAACACCAACGATGTATTCGAATCACAAGTAAAATAATCAAATCACAGTCAACACAAAAGAATTTCTACGTGGAAAAACTCCTCCAATGTGAAGGATAAAAAAACCATGGGACCGATCACGGAGTCCACCCAAATCTCCACTATATCAATTGTTAGGATACAACCCAATCAAGTCCTTAACAATAGCAACATGACAAAGATTTACTGATTCAACAACAATAGAATCACCAATAAATAGTGAAGAACAAGTTGTAAACAACAACTTAACCAAGAAAAGTTGGAGAAATATCACCCAAATTTTCGACCACAATCTGCTGACTTCAAGAGCTCCAAACGACGATCCAACCGTTCACAATGAAGAACACCCAATCCCGAACCTGCTGACAAAAAATCAGCTCAATCGGACCACGGATCGTCCTTGATCAAACGTTTGATTAACTGCTGCGCAAGGCCTCTAATTCCTACGAAATTCTGCTCTTTTCTTTTCTCTCTCTCTTTTCTCTTTTGACGGCCACTCACCTCTTCTCTTAAAGAAAAAAACCTATATTTTTCCTTTTAAACCTTAGGGCCACATTACCCTAATTAGACCCAATAATAAGTCCCCGAATATGGGCTGGACCAACCCAACAATTCTCCCCCTCCAGCCCAAATGAGAGAGATTCCATATGTTCATTTCTCAAGCACAATCCAAACCGGCCTCATGCTGACAAAACTCAAACTTTTCTCGCCATAGAGCCTTTGTCATCATATCAAAACCATTATCCTCAGTATGTACCTTTTCAAGTGCAACCTCTTTGGTTTCCATTATATCTCGTATCCAATGATACCTTACATCAATATGCTTTGACCTTTGATGAAAAGTAGAGTTCTTAGCAAGACGTATAGCACTTTGACTATCACAAAATAACACATACTTTTCTTGCACGAAACCAAGTTCTTTTATGAATTCCTTCATCCAAAGCAACTCTTTACATGCTTCCGTTGCTGCAATAAATTCTGCTTCTGTTGTAGATAGAGCAATACATTTTTGTAATCTTGATTGCCATGCCACAGCTCCCCCTGAAAATTTAATCAAGTAGCCTGAAGTAGATCTTCTATTATCAATATCTCCTGCCATGTCAGAATCTGTATATCCCACAAGAATAGGCTTATCACTCTCAAATGAAAGTTTCAAACTAGAAGTGCATCGAAGATACCTTAGAATCCACTTCACTGCATTCCAATGTTCTCTTCCAGGATTAGAAGTAAATCTGCTAACTACTCCAACTGCATGAGCTATATCTGGCCTTGTACAAATCATTGCATACATTAAACAACCAACAGCTGAAGCATAAGGAACTTTTTCCATATCTTTTCTGTCTTCCTCATCTGTAGGACATTGTTTCTTACTAAGCTTAAAGTGTGTAGCAAGAGGCGTGCTCACCACTTTAGCTTTATCCATACAAAACCTCTAAAGCACTTTCTTAATGTACTCCTCTTGAGACAACCACAACTTCTTGGCTTTTCTGTCACGACTAACTCTCATACCAAGAATTTGCTTCACTGAGCCTAAGTCTTTCATTGAGAATGACTTACTTAACTCCTGCTTCAACTTTTCAATTCTTGCAGTATTCTTACCAACTATAAGCATGTCATCTACATAAAGTAGTAGAATGATAAAATCATCATCTGAGAACTTCTGCACAAATACACAATGATCAGAATTTGTCTTCTTATAGGCTTGCTCCCCCATAAAAGACTCAAATTTTCGATACCATTGTCTCGGTGCCTGTTTTAAGCCATATAAACTTTTCTTTAGCTTGCAAACATAGTTCTCTTTACCTTTTTCTTTAAAACCCTCTGGTTGCTCCATATAAATTTCTTCATTTAGGTCACCATGAAGAAAAGCAGTCTTTACATCCATTTGCTCAATTTCAAGATCAAGACTGGCAGCCAATCCCAAAACCACTCGAATTGAGGACATTTTCACAACAGGTGAAAAAATCTCATCATAATCAATTCCCTTTTTCTGACTGAAACCTTTAACAACTAGTCTGGCTTTGTATCGGGGTTGTAAAGAATTTTCATCATGCTTCAATCTATAAATCCAACGATTCTTCAAAGCTTTCTTGCCTTTAGGCAATGTCACCAACTCATCTTGCATTGCATCAACCCATTTTTTCTTATCCATATCCTCTGCTGCTTCTTCAAAGCTCTCAGGCTCACTTGCATCAGTCAACAATACATACTCCTCAATAGAGTATCTAGAGGATGGATGGCGACCTCTAGTAAACCTCCTCAATGGTAGAACTGAAGATCGATTCTGTTGAACATCAACAACATTATCTGTCTGAGTATCACTATTATCTGCACCCTGTTGGTCATTCTGAACCTGATCCTGAACATCATGCTGAATATTACTTTCAACTTGTTCTGGCAACTGTCGCTGTAAATCATTTGAAGGAATTAGATCAATATCAATACCAATCTTAGAGCCTTGTGACATATTCTTCTCACTCTGGCCAATATCTGTCATATTTTGATTCTCAAAAAATACAACATCACGACTCCTCACAATTTTCTTCACAGTTGGATCATAACACCTGTAGCCAAATTCATTAGAACCATAACCAAGAAATATACATTCTCGTGTCTTGACATCTAACTTAGACCTCTCATCTTTTGGAATATGAACAAATGCTTTGCAACCAAATACTCTTAGATGGTTATAGGAAACATCCTTGCCAAACCAAACTCTATCTGGCACATCACCATCTAAAGCAACAGTTGGAGATAGATTGATAACATAAGCTGCTGTAAGTAATGCCTCACCCCAAAATGTCTTTGGCAGATTAGCATTTGAAATCATGCATCTAACTCTCTCAACCAATGTCCTGTTCATTCTTTCCGCTATACCATTCAATTGAGGTATTTTTGGAGGTGTCTTCTGATGTCGAATACCATGTTGCTTACAATACTCATCAAATGGTCCAATGTACTCACCACCATTGTCTGATCGAATGCATTTCAACTTCTTTCCAGTTTGCCGCTCTACTGAAACTTGAAACTGCTTAAATACATCTAGCACTTGATCTTTTGACATCAAAACATAAACCCAAACCTTTCTTGAGTAGTCATCAATAAAGGTCATAAAGTAGGATGCTCCACCAAGCGTCCTCGGGTTGACTGGGCCACAAACATCTGAGTGTACTAACTCCAAGAAATCTGATTTTCTTGAAGGAGGGTGACTATAGAATGAAACTCTTTTCTGTTTTCCAGCTAAACAATGTGCACACTTCTCAAGTTTTGCACTCTTAATCCCAGATAACAAGTTCTTCTTTGCCAACACATTCATGCCCTTCTCACTCATGTGACTTAATCTTTTATGTCATAAAGCACTTGGATTTTTATTTTCCACTTCATTACAAGTGTTCTTGGAAATCTTGGCCTGAAACAAATACAAAGAAGACTCTTTTTTGCCTCTAGCCATAACTAATGAACCCTTAGTAAGTTTCCATTGTCCATTATTGAAGATATTGCAAAAACCTTCATCATCAAGTTGTCCGGTAGAAATCAAATTCAAGCGAATTTCTGGTACATGTCTAACATTCTTGAGAACCAACTTAGATCCATTACGAGTCTCCAAGCATACATCTCCCATACCTGCAACTTTAACCAAGCAATCATTACCCATCTTCAATGTGCCAAAGTTTCCAGGAGTATAAGAAGTAAAGAACTCCCTCTTGGAAGTAATATGAAGAGAAGCACCACTATCAATTACCCAACTTGTCTCATTGCTTGCAAAATTCACATTATCATCATAGCACACAATAACAAGTTCATTAGTAGCTGCTGCAACTCGATCATTATCATTGTTGTCCTTCTTCTCCTCACTTTCATTAACTTTCTTCTTCTCATTTCTACCTTTACCATTTTTCTTTTCATTTTTCAGTTGGAAGTAATTTTTCTTGATATGACCCATCTTGCCACAATGATGGCACTCTACATTTTTATGCCATGATCTAGACTTACTTCGACTTTTGTTATAACCTCTCGGACCTCTACTATGACTTCTCCCCCTATTTTCAACAACCAAAGCTTCAGAATGAGACAAAGAACCCTGACTCTTTCTTCTCATCTCTTCATTCAAAATACTAGTCTTGGCAAAATCCATAGTGACAATTCCATCGGGAGCAGAGTTACTCACTGACATACGAAATGTTTCCCAAGATTTTGGTAAAGTACTAAGTAACCAAAGTCCTTGTACTTCATCTTCAAACTTCATATTCATGCTTGAAAGTTGATCTAACATTCCCTGAAACTCATTCAAATTATCAGATATGGATTGCCCATCTTTGTATTTCAAGCTAATAAGTTGCTTCATCAAATACATCTTATTATTTCCAGTCTTTCGAGCATACAAAGATTCAAGTTTGTTCCATAGAGTCCGAGCATGTGTTTCTTTACTAATGTGATTCAAAACATTCTCATCTACAAATTGTCGAATGAACCCGCATACAATTTTATACTCAAGAGTCCAATCGGCCTCACTCATGTTATCTGGTCTAGTTTCACTAAACACCGGTAAGTGCCAACGCTTCACATAAAGCAAATCTTCCATCTTCCCTTCCAAACATGATAATTTCGTCCATTCAAACTAATCATCCTGTTAGTGCTTAGTTCCATCGTTCAATCAAATTCAAAGATAAAACAACCACAACCTAAGCTTTGATACCACTCTGATGGGAAAAATGACGTATAAAGTTTCCCACTTTGATTGAACCTATGAGGAAATACTAAAACACCAACGATGTATTCGAATCACAAGTAAAATAATCAAATTACAGTCAACACAAAAGAATTTCTACGTGGAAAAACTCCTCCAATGTGAAGGATAAAAAAACCACGGGACCGATCACGGAGTCCACCCAAATCTCCACTATATCAATCGTTAGGATACAACCCAATCAAGTCCTTAACAATAGCAACAGGACAAAGATTTACTGATTCAACAACAATAGAATCACCAATAAATAGTGAAGAACAAGTTATAAACAACAACTTAACCAAGAAAAGTTGGAGAAATATCACCCAGATTTTCGACCACAATCTGCTGACTTCAAGAGCTCCAAACGACGATCCAACCGTTCACAATGAAGAACACCCAATCCCGAACCTGTTGACAAAAAATCAGCTCAATCGGACCACGGATCGTCGTTGATCAAACGTTTGATCAACTGCTGCGCAGGGCCTCTAATTCCTGCGAAATTCTGCTCTTTTCTTTTCTCTCTCTCTTTTCTCTTTTGACGGCCACTCACCTCTTCTCTTAAAGAAAAAAACCTATATTTTTCCTTTTAAACCTTAGGGCCACATTACCCTAATTGGACCCAATAATAAGTCCCCAAATATGGGTTGGACCAACCCAACACATCGCTGGGGTTTTAAGCGAATTGGGTTGAAGAAGAAAGCTTTGGAATTCGGTTTGGGAGGGAGAAAAAGATTGTGGAGGCTTTAAGTTTTTTTGAAGATTTGTCACTCGGTTTCTTAGAGAGGTTACCACTCGTTCTCCCTCATTCTAGTTTTGTCCTTCCTATTGCTATTATGTTACTAGTGTTGTTTAACATTTATGGCTGGTTTTTGTCAAAGCTCAAAGTGTCGACAATGTTTGTAGTATCTGTTAGAGGTATCTCACATTACATAAGGATGTACTTGGTTAATGGGTAATTCCGCCTTTCTCATAAGACACCTTTTGAGAATGTCAAATGGCTTCCACTTAATGTGATATTGAAACCATAGGATTCTTTTTTTGATGTGGGGATGGACCATTAACTCCTTCAACCAATTTTGTCAATAACTTTAATTTTACTGTGCAAAAGGGTGTATTGGGAAGAGTATCCCACGTTAAATGGAAATGCACCTAGCTTTACCTTATTAATGGAGTACTCTACCCGCCTCTTGTTATTGGGAAGTTTGATAAAATACTTAAATTCCAACAATGCTTATAAATCAGGAAGTGGAAGCCGGATCCTTCTCATGGCTATTCAGAAAAACCCAGTAGGCAAAACCCTATGACCAGCTGTCAGAGTCTCTTTTCAAACTACACTGTTTCCATCTTTCAATTTTTTAGATCGGAATCTTACACTCACACATAAGTTCCTCTTAGAAAACAACAAGTAGTATAATTCAAGCGTTGTCCTTTTGCAATCGCTATCAATGGTCAAGTGGGTTCTGTGCTTTCTAAATAGTTCAGCCTCGTTCTGACAAAGCCAATTGAATGTTAGTAACAGTTGTTCGACAGATTGCTGTCAATTGTCATTTGGGTTCTCCGCGTTCAATGTCAGTAAATAATTCAACCTTTTTTCCACCGACGCTAATAAGTAACTGCATATGGTAGATGTAATTTTCTTTGCTTATGGCGGTTCCTTGTCCGTGTTTTTGTTTTCTTGATTTGATCTTTTATGAAACTTTGCAGAGGATAATAACAAGTATGAGTCACCGTGTATAAGGATCACACAGAAAACAAATATACTAGTTCACACATTTGGTTATGTCTAAACATCAAAAGACTAATTCGATCCTTAATGCTTATTAACTATCATATTTTTTTTTCATTTCTGAAGATTTTACAAACAATTAAAAAAAATTCTTAATCATTGTATTTAAAGATCAAGCAACTAGTATTATCCTTTATCTTTGAAAAATATTTTCTCTTTCTCTTTTGCCAAATTGGCTGTGATAAGTCCATAATACAAGAATGGAAAGTACTCATCTTAGGTGGTCCTACTACTTAGATGCTTTCAACAATTATCAACAATAAGTGCGAATAATCAAGTTAATGAATTTTTGAAGTTTACATTCATTTTAATGGACGAAATGTGTATGAATCTTAGATCTTATGGGATAAGATCAAATATGAGCCCTATAACCAAAGAGCAAATAACTAGCAGAGGCAATAGTTAGCTCATTTGATAGTGTGAAACAATCAGAACGCTCAAGGGTCCCTCAAGATTGACCATTAGTCGTTTAGTCTATGTCTTTCCTATTTTTCGGACTGCTCGATGATAAGACATAGTAAAATATCAAAACAGCTGGTAGACATTTTTCTCGTTCCGGCTGCACCGAATTGACTAAGACATTCTGTAAAGACTTCTGTCGGCCTCTGAAAGTCTCCCGTGACTGTCGTACTCAGCCTTCACATTAAGTGAAATCCAACGGCTGGCCGAATCTTTGTTGTTTTCTTAACTGAGAAGTGTGTAGTTGTTTCTGATTTTGCTGAGCGCGTATGCGAAGAGGAGATGGACCGAACAAGGAGAGATAGCACGTGGCATCGAAGGGGCAGAAATAAAAGGATAAATAAATGACTGGACTTGACCTGGGATTATCCTAGTTTTAAAATTGAAAGATGGGACAACAATTGGTACATTTGTTAATGTCTAAAATCTTTACTCGGGCCGACTATTATCTGTTTAATTCTTATTTGTTATTTTATTGAGACCTCACGAAAAATAAGATAAATTATGTATCATGATATTTAAAAACCAAACAAATAGTGTTATCATTTATCTTTATAAATATTTTTATTAATTCAATTATTCTAACTTTTTTAATATTACAATATACAAATTCAATTTAGATAAATAAAATATTGAACTCTAAATTTTATTGTTAAAATTCTTATTAATTTACTATTGAGTTAGCTGACTAAGTGACTAATTAGCCTAAATTGATTATAATGATTATAGCATTTCTATTATCCTAAATTGACTAAAATAATTTTATTGGTCAAAGTAAAAAAGTTATGGGAAGAAAAGATTTTTTAAAATATATATATATATATATATATAATATTTTAAAAAATTATTACTTTGAGTGAGAATTAAAAGCTTCTAATTATCATCTTTTCGTAATTTTGTAATTTTAGCCTTCTTCTCTAAGAATAATAATAATAATAAAAAGAATATATAACTTTAAAACAATGACTATTATGAAGTTTGTGTAATATGAGATTCAACAATAACATAAAGCAGTGCACATATTGCAAACCTACTATCCATACTTTGGTAATAAAAAAACGTGTGTTTTAGATTTGATAATCATCTATTGAACGTGAGATTATCTAATATATTATTTTCTACTAAAAGGTGAGTGTGAACTGATTCTGATTGGCAGAAAAATTAAAATATTTTGAAGGCAAATTTGAACAAAATATTGATCATGGAAATAGAAGCATTAGATGATCGACATCCAAACTTATGAGCAATATTTTAAGTCATTTAATGTAAAAGTTTTACTATCTTTTTACCTAAAAGTGATATTCTTGTGGAAACAAAAAGATATAGGTGGCCGACAATGAAGGACCGACGGACAACGCAGGTCTAGCTTTTAGTCCTTGGCCTGCTCCGACTTTGAAAAACGCTATCCACGTGTTTACTGATACTAATCTAAAAGCTTAAATCTTTTCCCCAACTACTGCTTTTCCTTTGCAAGATTTTGCTAACGTTGCAAGCCATGTCTTGTATTTTCCCTTTTTTCTTAATATGTCTGGTTCTTTCTTTTTAGGAGAATTACAGGATTGTGCAGCAACAATACACTTAGATTTATATTATTTAAGGTAAAGAGTCTTCATATTCCCGTACCGTGCGAATGTTTGTTTTATGGATATAACTATTCCTATTCTGTTTGATGGACACAACATGATCAGCTTCTGTTCTTTTAGAGCCTCATCTGTCATTGCTCCGTGCACCAATTCCCAGAAAACAAAAGCAAATATGATCGAGGGCAAACAAGAATCACATCATGCTTCGCTATCAAGTGCAAAGTGGGATCCGCGCACTTTTAACGACGACAATAATTTAGTCTCCTTTTCAGCCAGGCTAACCATTAGGGTTTGTGCTGGTTGACGTAAGCCTTGATGTCAGCTAAGGGCTCTCCACGAAGAAACACCCACATATGTTGGTGAATTTTCCCCGATGGGACATCTGCAGCAGTCGATAGTTGAGTTGAGGTTAATATTAACTATCCGCAGCAAGTTTTTTAAGATTCTGTGAAAGGATAAGAAACATATTACTACCCATTTCTTGTTTATCACAATGACACTTTTTTGTATTATATACCCATTAAAGCGGTCTAAAAGTTCCCCCCCCTAAGATGTTGCTTTTCTTTGCCGAGGGTTCACGGCTCTTTCTTATATTTATTTTTATCTTTAATAAGGAAGAAATTATATTATTTAAGGATATGAATCTTTTTCTTTTATACCTCTTTATATACTATAAAATTGTCTTATAGATATATATATATATATATATATGTTTAGGGTTTTAATTCAACATAATGTGCACACTGAAGGAACATCAACTAAATTAATGAGGCCTTTTTCTTCTTCTTCAATTCAATTTTCAACTGATTTCTGGGCAGTGAACTCGACACTCTTTTTAAAAAACTCTGACTGCCAATTTTTTTTTTCTTTTAAAATCAAATTTTGCGTTTAACGAAGCACGCGAAAACGACGATGAATAATGCACCTTCGGTTGTTTTTTGGTTTTCTCATATGTCAAGAGCAAATAAGAAGATACGGGAAACAACAGCTGGAGAGCACACATTTGAAAAAATAATAATTAGTTGTCACGAGTAATTATTTTTTTAATTGTTTTGGACTTCATAAAAGTGTTTCTCATTTTTGGCGCACCGAATTGACTTTAACATTAAGCGGCGACTTGTGTGATATCGATGAGCCTTTTAACTGTCGCACACGCGCTAAAACAAGATTTCTTACACCACAACTAAATCCTTGCCTTCTCATCCCCACAAGGAGCAGAAGGTCCGTGTGAATCTCTTGTTCCCGTTCATTCACGACTATCTACAGAAATGGTTACATTACGTCTGATAGAAGGTTTGAACCCTTTCCATCCCTGTTCCTTTGTAAATTGTTGTAGACGTTAGTAGTTATGTTTCATTTGTGTATTTCAAATATACTGATCACTTTGATGCGGCATAACATCTACTCTTCTATTGTTTTGATAAATGCTTAGATGTATATGGGTTGGTAAAACTTTTCCTAATGATTATCTTATTTGATAAATGTATATAAAGTCTTCATTTATGCGTATGCTTTTTGTGTAAATTTGAAGACTAACTATATTTAGGCGGGTTGTGTGATTGCGTGTGGAAGAGAGGGAGACAGAAATCGAAATAGAAGAGAGGAAGACGGAGATGGAAGTTGGAGATTGTAGTCTGTTGCATTACTTAATCTTTTGCGAAGAGTTCATCAGTGATGCCAACAAGAACGACTTTGTTTGTAGGGTGTGCGAAGACCCGGTGTTGGGACATCCTACCTTCACATGTTTGGAATGTGGCTTTGTCCAACATAAATCATGCACCAAGTTGTTAGATCTAACAAAAATGGATGTCGAACATGATATTACGAAAAGACATCATTTGCTTTTGAGAGAAGAGATGGTGAATAATGGAAAGGAGGAAGCAGTATGCCTGGGATGCGGGAAACTAGTATATGGTCCTACCTACAGATGCTCCGTTCCCCAATGTACCTTTCATCTCCACAAATCATGCCATCAACTATCCTATGCCATACAACATATCAGACACCCAGAGCACACCCTTCTTCTTCGACTGCCATCATCGACTGTGTACTGTGATCTTTGTGGAAGATATAGAAAGAAGGATCCTTTGCTTTATGCTTGTCGTATGTGCAATTTTGACATGGACATCAAATGTCTTCCCCATTGGGACATTATTGAGAGTGAGAGAAAGATGGAGCTTGGAGATTATAGCTTATGGCATTACTTAATCTTCTGTGAAGAGTTCGTAAATGATGATGTCATTTGCTGGGTGTGCGAAGAACCAGTATCGGGACATCCTGCCTTCAAATGCTTGGAATGCAGCTTTGTGCAACATAAATCTTGTACCCAACTTACAAACTTGACAGAAATGGATGTCAAACATGATATTAGAGACAGACATCACTTGATCTTGAAAGAAAAGGCAGAGAATAATGGTAAAGAGAAAGTAGTTTGTGTGGGATGTGGTCTACTAACATCTGGTCCTGCCTATGGATGCTCCATCCCCGGATGTACCTTTCATCTCCACAAATCATGCCATCAACTATCCTATGCCATACAACATATCAAACACCCAGAGCACACCCTTATTCTAGGACTGCCACGATTATATTATCGTTGTAGGTTTTGTTTCAAAGATAGAAGGAAAGAGACCACTTTGCTCTATGCTTGTCATCTTTGCAATTTTAATATGGACAACAAATGTGCTTCTCGACAGGCCATTACTGAGAATGAGATAAAGATGGAGGTTGGAGATTGCAGCATATGGCATTACTTAATCTTTTGTGAAAAGTTCGTCGATGACAATTACAAGAACAACGTCGTTTGCTGGGTATGCATAACATCAGTATCGGGACATCCTACCTTCAAATGCTTAGAGTGTGGCTTTGTACAACATAAATCATGCACCCAACTAACAGACTTGATAGAAATGGATATCAAACATGATATTAAGCAAAGACATCACTTGATTTTGCAAAAAGAGACAGAGGATAAAGGTAAGGAGGAAGTAGTTTGTGTGGGATGTGGGGAAGTAGCATTTGGTCCTGCCTATAGATGTTCCATCCCTAAATGCATTTTACATCTTCATAAATCTTGCAATCAGCTATCCCATGCCATACAACACATCACACACCCGGAGCACCCTCTTGTTCTCACCCTTCCAGGATTACTTGCTTGGTGTGGATTTTGCGGAAAAGATAGAGAGAAAGAGACTACTCTGCTTTATCGTTGTCTTCCTTGCGATTTTCACTTGGACAACAAGTGTGCTTCCTCTTTAAAAATTATTGATACCAAGTGTGACCAACATGTGTTCATTTTGTGTCGAAAGCCAATCCCATTCAAATGTGAAGCTTGTGGTGAAGCAACCAATGATATTGCCTGCCAATGTAGCATATGTGGGATTTTGACTCATCCTGTGTGTGCTTGTTATCCATGCGAGATTAAAATTAGGGCACATCATCATTTAGTCTCACGCACCTATTGCCTTCGTCGGGTTACAAAGTTAGAAAAGGCAATTTGTAAGCTCTGTTGCAAGAAGGTGAATATAGAGTATGGATCTTATTATTGTGAAGTATGTGAGTACATTGTTCACATGAAGTGTGCCAAACGGAATGAGGACAAGTCAGCTATTAATTCAGAGGCCATTGAATTTGAGGACTACACAAGGCATTTGATTTATTTGGTTGAAGGGTCAAATATGGAGGAGGATAAAATAGTTGATATTCCATCAAAAATCAAGCATAGCAATCATCCCCATCATGAGTTAATTCTCAGTTTTGAAGATTCTGGAAATGACAAGAAATGTGCAGTATGTATGCAATTTATTATATTTCCCCCATTTTACAACTGTGAGGATTGCAACATTTCTATCCACAAGGGATGTGCTCAACTTCCCAAAACCGTTAGACGACCGCCATTTGACAAAAATCCATTTATGCTCTCTTCACATCTACTATCGTCCCCAAAACCTTTTTGGCAGTGTTACATATGTAAAGTTATTCGTCATGGCCTTTTTTACGAATCTGGTGACAAAAAGATTGACGTCCAATGTTTTTTGATTCCGGAAACCATTAGTAACAAATGTCATGAACACTTACTCCATGTACCTATACTACGAGATCGCAAGTTGAAAGAAATTTGTATGGGCTGTAGTGGGAAGATTCTTGGATGGAAAAGGTATGTAATGTGCTCAGATTGTAAGTTCTGGTTGTGTTTTAAATGTGCGACCCTTCCACTAGTAACAAGATATAGATATCATCCACATCTCCTAAAGCTCACTTATATATGTGAAGATGATCCTGGAGAATGTTATTGTCTAATTTGCGAAGAAAAATTAGATCCGCAACATTGGTTTTATTCTTGTGCAGATTGTGATTTTTCAGCTCATATTCAATGTGCTATTGGTAGCTCCATAAAAAGTGGAAGTCATGAGCATCCTCTGTTACTTGTTAAAGCACCTAAAAGCCATCTTGAATGTTATTTATGTAACAAAAGTATAAGAGGTCCTTCATCTCTTGAATGTACTCAATGTAAGTTTAATTTTCACATTAAATGTTATTATTGAATGTGCCTTTGAATTTCAATTAAATGTTATTGAATGGTTCTTTAATTTTCAGATTGAATGCTATTATTCATGACTATAATACCATGTAAGTTTTTCAAATACTAGAAAATAAAAAGTAGAATAGTTTTTCTTTCTCTAGCCAATTAAATTGAACAATATTTCAATGTCTGAAAAGAAAAAGATGTATAAAGTCTCTTTATTTGTTCATATTGTAAGATTATAGTTGTTGTTTTATATATACTTTCTCATATAAGTTTTTTCTTCTCAAATAGACTAACATGTATTATTATGTTAAGATTAAGAAATATTTACTATAAAGAATATATATTTAAAAATATAATATTTTCAAGATTAAAACTAACAATAAAATTTAGAATATAAAAAAACTCACAAGAACGGGAGTGAAAATTAAAGACCTCTAAAGCCTTTAAGCGGTTTGTAATTTTTTTTCATATGCTACTAATTGCATTGTAATTGTGTCATGCATCTTACCCATATATGATGCTCAATTCCCACTATAAGTGTCATAATAAAACTTTGTTTCATCATTTTCATCAAACTCATCGAATCCACTTTTTTCTTCATCTAAAATTAGATGAAGTTGGCAAACACCAAATAACTTGGTTTCAATTTTTTTTTCTCCCAAAATCATACTAATAAAATGTGTCTATTAATGTTCTAATATTATAAAGTCTAAAATCAACAATTTGAAGTTTTGAAATATTGATTTACCTAATCTAACTTAAGCATTGCCTCATTAATGTATCCTAATTATTGTATAAGGTGAAGGCTAATTTAATCACGACTCACAAAAAATCTCCAAAACTTCTAACCATTCTAGCCTTAAAGAAAGTTAGAACCATATATACGTTTATGGAAAAATTAGGAATTACTAATCATTGTGCCATACAATGTTTATATGAACTAAGAAGTGAAATTAGAAAAAGTACCAAATAGTGAAAGTCGTTATCATTGGCCGTCAAATGTCTAAACCAAGCATTATGGTAACAAAACCCAAAAATAGACAAAATAATCTCAACTAATTAGTGAAAATTAGAGTAGGTTTATTGGTTATTCAATCAAAAAATAAAAATTTAAAAATCTCATATACATCCAGACTCATTGCAAGGACAAATCTTAAATTAAAAACCTTTATCATGTGGCTCTCAACTACACTAGGTGCAAATTTGGTGACCATGGAAATAACTTCTTTTTTATTTTATTTTATGTATTTTGCAAAACTATTATCAAGATGTAACATAGCTTTAAAAACCTTTTTTTTTATGAATAGTCAAGAATTATATATCACCATAAAGAATTACAAGATTGTTCAATTACATCATCATCATTTAAGTTCAAACACTGCATTTGACAAATTCCAAAGCTCTTGTAAGAATTTATTATAATTTGTAGGCTTTACTCTTTTAGTAGATAAAATCTTTCCTCTCACGTCCTTCTTGATTTTAGCAATAATGGTTGAACTGTCTAGACTTTTATCATTGAATCTTCTTCTATTTCTTTCCTTCCAAATGTGATACAATACAGCCTTGAAAGATATACTAAGCATGGTTGCTGCAAAACTTTTACTCTTGAGAGTCTTGATCATCCAAACATATTTTAGCTCTCTAATATTCAATTCTTTGAGTTAATCCATTCATACCTAACAAAGTCTTTCATATGTAATTTGTGAACTTACATTTAAAAAATAAATGTTCTTGTAATTCTTTTCCTTGTTGGCAAAGATTGCATTATAAGTCCACTGAGCTATTCCATACAGTCACACGATTTCTGTTAATAGTTTTCCTTTCAAAATGATCTAACATTTAAAATTATGCTTTTGTACGCCTTCTTTCCATACAAGTTTTGCCCATTCAATATCTTATATGTGCTTTCTTAGTGCTACATAACTTTTGGCAATAATGTATTCTGAGCTCATCACCAGTTGTGTAAGTTCACTTCTTATTTGTAAAATATTCCTAAAACTTCAAGCTATTGATCCTTTCATCTCAACTTTTAATACATTTCTTCCCTTCAAATTTTTTTTTATCATCCATTTAAACCATAAAGAGTTTGAGTTACTATGTACAAGAGACCATAAAGTTTTCCAACTGCCGCCTTATTCCATGTATGAATGTCTATCAAACCCAGTCCTCTAGAAATTTTAGGCCAACAAACTTCTTTTTATGTCACTTTTGCTACACATTGTCCATTAGATTTACCTGCCCAAAGCAAGATTCTAATCCTTTTTTCAATTTCATAAAATGTTTGCTTTGGCAGTAAAAAAATTTGTGTCCAATATGTTTGCAAAGAAAATAAAACACTTTTTGCTAGCTACAATCTCCCCCCATAACTAATATGCTTAGACTCCCAATCTTTAATTCTCCTTAATATCTTTTATATTAAGATTGTACAATCTAGTTTGGAGAGTCTTTTGGTAATCAATGGAACTCCCAAGTATTTTATAGGAAGTTGGCCTTCTCCTGTTCAGACAAGCCTGAAAAGAAAATTTGACACTTTTCTGGATGCATCTTCAAACATGTGATATCCTCAAACTCTTGCATAGTATCTAGTAAACACAATATAGACTCAATATCTTCATAAGCAAACAAAAAAGGTCATCAACAAAGCATAGGTGAGTGATCTTTTCTTTAAAGCATTTCTAGTGAAATTTGAACCTTCCAAAAGATATTTTCTTTTGTATAATTCTATTATACAAAAACCTTTAGTTGTAAGTATTTCTCTTTATTTTAATCTAAGGATTTTATAGAAGCTAAATTGTTAAGATAGCTAGGATTTTCTATCTTACTTTTTGTATAATAGCCACCCGTATAGTCATCACCCCTGCAGCTGCTCTTGTGAATCCGAACCTCGATGATTGGCTCTTCAATTACCATAAGTTCAAGGGATCCACCAACGACCCTAACTATATAGGGCCTTATTTCTTCAAGCACCTAAAAGGGGTAAAGAGTGTAAAAGGGGAGAGATTGCAATTGAACATGAGTGTACAATTTAGTTCCAAAGATGCCCTATTAACACTGACATGCAATATGCAAGTTTTTGCAAGTTTTGTAGTGTGCAAAAACCAAATCAGTCAAAGGAATCAGCCTTGAAGGATTTTAACAATCCAATGATGACTAAAAGAATGAAAAAGAGTCTAAGTAAAACCATTCCTTTGTTGCAAGTGATTGCACACATATATATAAAGGGGGAGATTGCACTTGGATATGTGTGTATGAGTCCATCACTAAAAAGCAAGATTTAGTTTCAAAGATGCTTCATTCACATTGACATATAACATGCAGGTTTTGCAGTGCATAAATACTAAATTAGCCAAAGGAATCACCTTTGAAGAATTTTATCCAATGGCAACTAAAAGAATGGAGAGGGGTCTTAGAAAAACCCTTCCCTTATTGCAAGTGATTCCATATATATTAAAGGTTTGTGAGTTTTCCTCTACTACCATCCCAAAAAGTTTGCCCTAGTCATTACCATGTAAACATATTAGACTATAAGATATTAAAGAGTAGTGTGCATTTCGAGTCGCTTAGCCAACTAGCTCAATGGTGAGTTAGTAGAGGCTCTAACCATGAGGTCTAGAGTTTAACACCATGTGTGCATGAGTTAAGTGCATTTGTTGTAATATTAAAAAAGAAAAAAATATTTTTTAAAAAAAAATTATGCATTTCAAACAAAAGAAATTAACTATAGTCTAATTTATTCCTAGTTGTATTAACTCTACCAATACTATTTTTATACACATTTTCCTTTTAGACATCAAGTATGCATCTTTTTTGCATTTCTTGATCACTAAGTTATCCTGAATTGATCATGCTAATGCATGTAATAAACCTTACAAAGTTTGCATAAGGATTAATTCAATTGAGTTAGTAAACATTACATGAACTTTTTCATTAATGGGAGCCTTTTCTATGACATTTAAGGCCTGCCCTATCCAACAAAATGTTTAGAAGGTTATTTGGCAAACCATTATATTATGCCACTAAGAGGGAAACAAATTAATTCCCTAAGGTTGTAACTAATCATTTAACTTTTAGGTAATGTCATTTCCATTTATAGATAGAATTTAGTATTAACTATAAAACAAATGTTGACAGCGTCTAAAAGTTCCCATTTTCTTTTCTTTTGGTTCCCTTTTTGCATAGAATCCTTTAAATAATGCAATAGAGGCAAGACTTGTTAATAGAGTAAGAGAAAACGATACAAACTAAAGTAATGGCATTTACATAGGAAAAACTCCAAGTTAAAGTACTAAAGCCCAAACTTGTAAATTAAGAATATCTTAATCCTGAAGTGCTCATCTTTTAAGAAACGAAAGGAAAAATAAACAGTGGCTTCATTAGGAATCAAGATAAGCTAATTTATGCCTGCAAAAAGCTTTAATTTTGCTAAAGTGAAACAATCATCGTTGGGAAAAAAAAAACCCTTATAGTTAGAATGACAAATAAAAAAAATAGTCTTCTTTCCATTCAAATGGGTCATTTCTATCACATCCAATTCATACAAATGGTAAAGTTGACTGAGTTGGAGATAACATTGGAAATCAAACTGGCATTCTTTCTTTAAGGCCTTGGCAACGTAGAAGAGGACAAATACAGGGCAGTGCAGGCCCTATTACAAATACGGGGAAAAGGACCCTTCTTCTTCGGAGAGTCCTACTATCAAGATGCTTTCCGCAATTATCGGCAATCAGTGGGAGGCATCATGCCAATGAAAACTTTAAAAGTTAATCTATTGAATAAAATGTGTATGGATCTTAGATTTCATGGGATAAGATCAACTATGATCCCCTTAATCAAATACTAAACAGCTGGCAAGGCAATTGTTAGCCATTTTATAATGTGTAACATTCAGAACACTCACAGTCCATAAAGACTGACTGTTAGTGGTATAGTCTTTATTTTTCATATTTTTCGGACCACTCGAGAATAAAATATACTAAAACATGAAACAGCTAGTATACTTTTTTCTCGTTTTTGCTGCACCGAATTGACTATGACATTCTGTAGTGGACTCCTGTTTAGGTGCCCCTTTACGATAAGTTTACGATAAGTGAAATCCAATGGTTGGCCCACTCTTCTTTGTTTTTCATCTGAGAAGCGTGGGGGAGTGGTTTTGATTTTGTTGAGTGCGCATGTGAAGAGGTGGTGGGACAAATGTTCAGCAGAGAGATGAAGTGAGGACAAGAACAATTAGAGATAGCATGTGGCCTCGATGGGGCAGATCAGAGAAGAAAGAAAAGAAAATGACTGGACTTGAAGTTGGCGCGTAGAAACTATTCTATTATCTGTTCAAGTCTTATTTGTCATTTTATTGAAACTTTATAAAAAATAAGGTAAACTATACATCACGATATTTAAAGACCAAACAGATGGTATTATCATTTATCTTTATAAAGATTTTTATCATTCTCATTATACTTATTTGACTATAACAAGTCTTCATACATGTAGTACAATTCATTTCTAGTAGATTTACATTCACTACAAGTACCTAGATTAGCATCTGTGCAGCTCGGTGATTATCTTAATCCAAATCCTTGATCCGCCTTGAATTTGTGGGATTCTGCATGAGAACAAATATGAGGCATCCTATACGATTCGGCACATTTGACGAAGTCTAAAAGTTTATACAGTAAGAGTCTCCATTACTCGACCTTTTAGAAAGACTCGGAACTATCAGCTATTAAGTCTTTATTTTTCATCTTTTTAGGACTCTACAAAGGAAAGTTTAAAAACTTCCCACCCTTTTGCTGCCACAAATAATCTTTGCGATACTTCGGAGACGGAGTAAATCCTTACTTTCTCATCCCCGCAGGGAGCAGAAGATCCGTGTGAGTCTCTTGTTTCCGTTCATTTACCACCACCTACAGGGATGGTGACGTTACGTCTGATAGAAGGTTTGAATCCTTTCCATTCTTGTTCCTTTGTAAATTGTTGTAAGCGCTAGTAGTTATGTTTAATTTGTGTATTTCAAATATTTCGATCACTTTAGACTAACTATATTTAGGCGGGTTGTGTGATTGCGTGTAGAAGAGAGGGAGACAAAGATGGAAATAGAAGAGAGTAAGATGGAGATGGAAGTTGGAGATTGCAGTCTGTGGCACTACTTAATCTTTTGTGAAGAGTTTGTTAGTGATGAGTGCGAGAATGACTTTGTTTGTTGGGTGTGCAAAGAACTAGTATCGGGACATCGTACCTTCAAATGCTTGGAATGCAACTTTGTACAACATAAATCTTGCACCCAACTACAAGACTTGGCAGGAACGGGCCTCGAACATGGTATTACAAACAGACATCATTTGATCTTGCGAGAAGAAACAGAGGATGATCGTCAAAAGAAAGTAATTTGCGTGGGATGTGGGAAACTAGCATCTATTCCTGCCTATAGATGTTCCATCCCCAATTGTGCTTTCCATCTCCATAAATCATGTGATCAATTATCCCACACCATACTACACAATGCACACCCAGATCACACCCTTATTCTTTCTCTCCCTCCATGGTATATTAGTTGTCATGTCTGCAGGAAAGATAGAAAGAAAAGGACTACTTTGTTTTATGGTTGTCGTCTTTGCAACTTTGACATGGACAATAAATGTGCTGACCGTTGGGACATTAGAAAGATGGAGGTTGGAGATTACAGCTTATGGCATTACCTAATCTTCTGTGAAGAGGTCGTAAATGATGACGTCATTTGCTGGGTGTGTGAAAAACCAGTGTCGGCACACCCTGCCTTTAAATGCTTGGAATGCAACTTTGTACAACATAAATCTTGTAGTCAACTATCAGACTTTGCAGAAATGGACATCGATCATGATATTGAAGACAAACATCACTTGATCTTAAGGGAAGAGAAGGAGAATAATAGTATGAAAAAAATAGTTTGTGCAGGATGTGGGAAACTAATATCTAGTCCTGCCTATAGATGTTCCATCCCTGGTTGTGCTTTCCATCTCCATAAATCATGTGATCAATTCTCCTACGCCATACCGCATAATGCACACCCAAACCACACCCTTTTTCTCTCAGTGTCAGAATCTTATTATCATTGTGATGTCTGTAGTGAAGATAAAAAGAAGAGAACTGCTTTGCATTATCGATGTCGTCTTTGCAACTTTAAAATAGACAACAAATGTGCTTCCCATCAAGACATCATTAAGAGAGAGAGAAAGATCGAGGTCGGAGATTGTAGTATATGGCATTACTTAATCTTTTGTGAAGAGTTCATGAGTGATGACTGCAAAAACGATGTTGTTTGCTGGGTGTGTGAAGAACTAGTATCGGGACATCCTACCTTCAAATGCTTGGAATGCAGCTTTGTACAACATAAATGTTGCACCCAATTGCCAGACTTGACAAAAGTGAATGAATGGCATGATATTAGGGACAGACACCACTTGATCTTACAAGAACAAACAGAGGATGACGATGAGAAGAAAGCACTTTGCGCAGGATGTGAGAAACTAACATCTAGTCCTGCCTATAGATGTTCCATCCCCCATTGTGCCTTCCATCTCCATAAATCTTGTGATCAATTACCCCATGCTATATTGCACAATGCACACCCAAACCATACCCTTATTCTCTCACTGTCATCATTTTATCGTTGTAAAGTTTGCAGCAAAAAAAGAAAGAAGAGGGCTACTCTGCATTATCTTTGTCGTCTTTGCCATTTTTGCATGGATTACAAATGTTCTTCCCCTTGGAACATTATTGAAAGTGAAAGGAAAATGGAGGTTGGAGATTGCAGCATATGGCATTACTTAATCTTTTGTGAAGAGTTTGTCGGTGATGGGGATGTTTGCTGGGTGTGCGAAGAACTACTATCGGAATATCCTTCCTTCAAATGCTTGGAATGTGACTTTGTTCAACATAAATCATGCACCCAAGTAACAAAAATGGAATACATGCATGATATTACAGATAGACATCATTTGATCTCACGAGAAGAGATAGAGGATAACGGTAAGAAGAAAGTAGTTTGTGCGAGATGTGGGAAACTAGATTCTAGTCCTGCCTATAAATGTTCCATCCCCCATTGTGCCTTCCATCTCCATAAATCGTGTGATCAATTATCCCACGTCATATTGCACAATTCACACCCAGAGCACACCCTTTTTCTTGCACTACCTGAATTGTATCGTAATTGTAAATTCTGTTGGAAAGTTAGAAAGAGGAGGACTACTTTGCTTTATGTTTGTGATCTTTGCTACTTTAACATGGACAATAAATGTGCTTCCCATTGGGACACTATTAAGAGTGAGGCTGGAGATTGTAGCATGTGGCATTATTTAATCTTTTGTGAAGAGTTCATAAGGGATGACTGTGAGAACGAAGTTGATTGCTGGGTATGTGACAAATCAGTATTGGGATATCCTACCTTCAAATGCTTGGAATGCAGCTTTGCACAACACAAATCTTGTGTCCAACTACCAAACTTGATAGAAATGAATGTCAAGCATGATATTATGGACAAACATCACTTGATCTTGCATGAAAAGATGAAGAATAATGCTAAGGGGAAAGTAGTTTGTGCGGGATGCAGGAAAGTAGTATCAGGTCCCACCTACAGATGCTCCATCCCCGAATGTGCCTTCCATCTTCATAAATCATGCCATCAACCATCCCGTGCTATCCAAAACATCGCACACCCGAAGCACACCCTTTTTCTCAAGCTGTCGCCATTCGGTACTCATTGTGGCATTTGTGGAAAAGATAGACGCGTGGAGACTACTTTGCTTTATAATTGTGATCCTTGCGAATTTAAAATTCACTACAAGTGTGCTGCCTCTGTTGAAGTTATTGAAGACAGCGGTTGCGATCCACACGTACTCATTCTCCATCAAAAGTCGATTTCATTTATGTGTGAAGCTTGTGGTGTGGAAGCCGAAGACGTTGCCTCCCTGTGTAGCAAGTGTGGGGTTTTGACTCACCCGATGTGTGCTCATTTTCCACGAACCATCAAAATAAAATAACATCATCATTTATTATCTCGCACATACCATCTTCATCGAATTAAGAAGCTGGAGAAGGCAGTCTGTAAGCTTTGTTGTAAAAAGGTGAATATAAAGTGTGGAGCTTATTATTGTCGGGAATGTGATTACATTGTTCACATGAGGTGTGCAGAATTGAATGAGGACAAGTCAACTAATAGTTCAGAAGTCGAGGACTATACAAGGCATTTGGTTTATTTGATTGAAGGGTCAGATGAAGAGGAGGATAAAGCAGCTGATGTTCCTTCAAAGATCAGCCACAACAATCACCTCGTACATGAGTTAATTCTCAGGTTTGAAGATTTTGGAAATGACAAGCAACTTTACAAGAATAGCAAGCAATGTGCGGTATGTATGCAATTCATTATCTCTTTAGCATTTTACAGTTGTGAGGATTGCAACATTTTTCTCCACAAAAGATGTGCTCAACTTCCCCAAACCGTTAGGCGACCGCTATATGATGAAAATTCATTTGCGCTCTCTTCACATCTGCTGTCATCCACAAAGAACTTATTTAGGTGTTATCAATGTGAGACTTATCGTCATGGCCTTTTCTACAAATATGAATACCAAAAGATTGACGTACAATGTTTTTTGATTCCGGAAACCATTAGTCACAAAAGTCATGAACACTTGCTTCATATTCCGATACTAAGAGATCCTAGGTCGGAAGTAACTTGCATTGGTTGTGATAAGAAGATTTATGGACAGAGAAGGTACTTAATGTGCTCAGATTGCAAGTTTTGGCTGTGTTTTAAATGTGCAACCCTTCCACTGGTAGCAAGGTATAAATATCATCCACATCTCTTGAAGCTCACCTACAAATGTATAGATAGCTTAGAGGAATGCTATTGTTTAATTTGTGAAGAAAAATTAGATCCAAAACATTGGTTTTATTCTTGTGGAGATTGTGATTTTCCAACTCATATTAAGTGCCTTATTGGTAGCTCTTTAAAAAGTGGAAGACATGAGCATCCTGTGATACTTCTTCAAGAACCTAAGTACTCTCTTGGATGTCATTTGTGTGAAAAACATTTTAGAGGTTATGACCACGTTCTTGAATGTCCTCAATGTAAATTTTATTTTCACTTTCAATGTTATTATTAAATGTACTCTTGAATATACTTAAATTTCGCAATGAATGTTATTAAATGACTCTTTAATTTTCACATGAAATGTACTCTTGAATGTCGTTTGTGTAAAGAAAGTATAAGAAACTCTATGACTCAATGTATTTGATGGAAATTTGATTCTCACATTGAATGTTATTGTTCATAGCTATAATACATATAAAATTTTCAAATATTGGGTAATTAAGAGTATAATAGTTTCTCTTCCTCTAGCCAATTGAATTGAGCAATATTTTGATATGTCTAAAGTTTTTATAATGTCTCTTCAGTTTGTTATATAGAAGGATTATAATTGTTATTTTACATATACTTTCTCACATTAGATTCTTTTTATATGTAATTCATTTATGTTTCTAAAAAAACCTTCACCTCTTTCTAGTTTATATATATTGATACATTATTTTGGTTTGACATATCAAACACAAATTTAAATAACTTTTACTCTGATTTTATTTTTCAACTCTCAATAATATTACGGATATCACTAGATTGGCTTCTACTTGGTTCCAACAAGTAAAATTAGAGTAAAAGTTAATGTGTATGTTCAACTTATTGAATTTTGAGCTAACATGTGAGATTAGAAAATTGAACTTCCTTATTCACCATTAATTGTATTGTAATTATTTCTTACATCTTTTCAACAAATGATGCTCAATTCCCGTTTTAAGTGTCATACTTGAACTTAGATGGAAACCACCAACTGTTTGTAGCCTTTAGTTGTGCGTCATTCTCATCAAACTCTTCTAATCTACCGTTTTCCTCATCTAAAATTAGATGAATTAATTGGCTTCATTTTTCTTCCCATACTCAAATTAATAAAATGTACCGTTTTCCTGATTGAAGGCTTTGAAGTTTTGACTAACCTAATCTAATGCAAGCATTATCTCATTAATGTAATCAAATTATTGTTTATAATCAAGACTAATGTAATAAACGACTCACATGAAAATATTCCAAAACTTCCAAAGCATTCTAGCTTTAAAGAAAGTTAGAACCACTTATTAAATATATGTTTATGAAAAATTTAGCAATTACTAATCATAGAATACTATAGGGAAAAGAGTTAGGATCATACAGGAATTATTGACCATTGTGCCATCCAAAGTTTATACGAAGAAGTGAAATGAGAAAAAAACTAACACATTCTGAAAGTCATTCTCATAGCCCATCAAATGTCCATGGTAACGAAACCCAAAAATGGATAAACTAACATGCATTAATTGGTTTAGACTAAAATAGGTTTATTGGCTATTCCATCAAAAGATACAAATTAAAAAATCTTATATACATCTAGACTCATTGCTAGGACAAATCTTAAATTAAAACCTTTTACCATACAAACTCTCAAATGCACCAGATGCAAGTTTGGAAATTACCTTTTTTTACGTATTCTGTAAAACTATTATCACAGTGTAACATAGCTTTACAAATAATCTTTAGTTGCAAATATTTCTCTCTTTTTTAATCTAAGGATTTTACAGAAGCTGAACTGCTGCAATAGCCGCTATTTTCTCTCTCAGTTTTTGTGTAACAGCCACCCTTACAGTCATCACCCCTGCAGCTGGTCCTGTAATCCGAACTTTGATGATTGGCTCCTCAATTGCCACAAGTTCAAGGGATCCACCAGCGGCCCCAACTAGATACGGCCTTATTTCTTCAAGCACCTAAAAGGGAAAAACAGCGTGTAAGGAGGGAGATTGCACTTGAATATGAGTGTACGAGCGTACAAACACGCATCACTAAAGGGCAAAATTTAGTTTCAAAGATGCCTCATCCACACTGACATGTAGGATGCAGGCTATGCAGTGTGTAAAAACTAAATCAACCAAAGGAATCATCCTCGAAGGATTTTAACAATCTAATGTTGACTAAAAGAATGAACAAGAGTCTAAGTAACACCTTTCCCTTGTTACAAATGATTATATATATATAAAGGTTTGTGAGTTTTCCTCTACACACCATCCAAAAAGATTTGCCTTTTTCATTACCATGTAAACAAATTAGGCTACAAGACATTGGAGAGTAATGTGCATTTCAGACAAAAAGAAGTTCACTATTTTCTAATTTGTCCTAGTTGTATTGACCCCATTAATATTGCTTTTATACACATTTGACAATAAAAATGTGAAACTTTGTCTATATATATAATTGTCATTCTAAATTCGTAGTTAGTCTCACCAAACATAGTTATCATGCGTATGAAAACCAAAATAGGCATGTGACAGTCAAGAATGATGAAACTAAACTACTGCATCCAGATACAATCTGGACATAAATTACAAATTAATCTCAACCTCTAGAATCATGTGCACTTGATGATAAAGACTTACTAGGGAATCAAATAGCATTTCAATCTTTGAAGAATTGAGAAACAAATAGAAAATTTACACACTTCCAGTCCTATTTTTGACATGACCAAATTTTTGAGGTCTAAAATCTCATGTATATCTAACAGAAATGAGTTTACATCCCTGCCCTTGAAGTAAAGAACATCAACTAATTATGAGCAAGCTTGAATAAAGTAACAAAAACCAAAATTGACATATTCCATAAATCTATGACAAAACATTGCTAGCATTGAAGAAGAGAATTTTGAAAGATCAGTAGAACTTCACCTTTCAATTTTCAAGGTGAAGGGGAATCATAGCTTTTAGGCAATCCTAACTTAATTGGCTTGATAATGCATCAATCTACTATTTGTACATGTTTTTTCATACCTCAAGTTCCTAATGAAGTCCTACCATGCTTACTTTAGCCTCATTTGATAGAAGAAAACATTGGTACAGCTTGAAAGCCAATAAAGATCCTCTAGGTAACATCAGTGGAGCTTTGGCCTCAAACATCTAATCACTTGGAATAACATACAATGCAGTAATGTTTGCCTCTTAGACATCAAGTAGGCATCTTTTTTGCATTTCTTGATCAGCAAGGGTTACCTTAAATTGGTCCAAATGGTAATGCTAATGCAAGTAGCAAACCCTCTTGAGTTTGCATGAGGATTAGTTCAGTGGAGTTGCATGAACTTCTTCATTGATGGGAACTTTCTCTACAACTTCTATGGCCAGCCCTTGGTCCAACAAAATTTTGAGAAGGTTATTTGGCAAACCACTATATTATGCCACTAAAAGGAAAACAAATTGGTTCCTTAGCAAGGTTTTGAAAAACACTATACACGCGCTTACTGATTTCAATCTAAAAGCTTAAATCTTTTCCTCAACTACTGCTTTTCTTTAACAAGGTTTTGCTGATGTTGCAAACCATATCTTGTATTTCCCTTTTATTTTAATATGTCTGGTTCTTTCTTTTTGGGAGAACTGCAGTATGGTGCTGCGACAATACACTGACATTTATATTATTTGAGGAAAAGAGTCTTCATATTCGCGGTATCGTGTGCAAGTCTGTTCGTTGGATATAACTATTCCTAGTCTGTTTGATGGACACGGTATGATCAGGTCCTGTTCTTTTTGTCCTCATCTACCGTTGCTCCGCGCACCAATCCCCAGAAAACAAAAGCAAAAGGTGATCGAGTGCGGCGCTTTTGAATATCAGGATCAAAAAAGAATCACACCATACTTTGCTATCTCAAAAGCAAAGTGGGATCCGCGTACCTTTAATGATAACAATGGCTTAGTGTCCTTTCCAGCAAGGCTAGTTATCAGGCTTAGTGCTGATTGATTAAAGCCTGAATGTCAGCAAAGGGCTCCTCCTCGTGGAGAACACCCTCACATTAGAATCAAGACAAAGTTTTTTAAGATTCTGCGAAGGATAAGAAAAATATTTCTACCTATTTCTTGTTTTCTACAAAGAGATATTTTTTTATACCTATTGAAGTAGTGTAAAAGTTAAAAATTTTCTTTCCTCCGATGTTGCTTTTCTTTGCCGAGGGCTCGTGGCTCTATCTTGTATTTTAGAGCTTTTATGTACAAGTTTACTATCTTATTATCTAAAAAGGATTATAACATGGAAACATAATGATAGGGGTATCCCACATGGACCCAAAATCATGGAAGTCTCACGAGAGTGGTTGGCCTGCTCCGACTTTGAAAACACTATCCACCGAGTTCTTAAAGGCATGCTCATTGAAGCAAGCTGGAGATTAAAAATTTTCTCCCTGCCACTTGCTCCTACTTCACCAAGCTTCCACGTCATTTTTCATAATTCCTTTTATTTTTATACACAATTTTTCTGTTTTTTATTTTAAATTAATCATAACATTCAGCAGCACTCATTGCAATTATGGTAAAGAGCATGAGACGTCACTTCGTAAACTGTGCGAAAAGTAATTTCCAAGAACAAATGATGAAAGATTTCGCTTTCACGTTGGAGAACAGACATGAGTTCTTTTTTAGAAGCCTTGAAACGTAAAACACAAAAACCTGACTCTTTTATTAGTTTTCCACTTTCTTCTTATATTCAATTAACTATTGACTCTTCTATATTTGTTCTCTTTCTTTGCTTCTCCTGGGAATGAAAAATCAATTCGAGAGGCTCCGTGACTGATTCTTGGGAAAAATTATTGACACCGTTCAGGTTCGCTGACGTAAAGACATACGTGCCGGCGCAGGCTCTCTTCAAAAAGAAAAGTAAAGGATGAAAGAAAACAACAATTTGGCGTAAGTTTGGGCTTCACGGTTTTGAGTTTTTTTTTTTTTCCCTCCCAAAATCAGATTAAAAAAATCAGGCATAAATATTAAAGGCGAAAGCTCAGGCATCAAATGAAAAAAAAAAAAAAAGAATACGGTTCTCCCAAGCAAATGTACCTATGAATATTTGTTAAAAATATACCCAAATGTGTCTAAATTTTTTGAGCCATCTCTAATATTTGAAACTTTGCAAAGGATAGCAAAAAATATGGGTAAACAGGTAACAAGTTACTAGCACATTTAGTTATGACTAAATATCTAAACACTGAAACTCATAAGTTGGATGGAAAAGAATTCATCTTGGGATGGTACCAATGCATTCCAGCGCAAACATGTAGTTCAGGGATAAATAACAAAATCACAAAGGATAAATATCAAACAATCAGGATAAAGAAGTTAAATAGAGAATTCATCTTGGGATGTCCTCAATGTAAATTTAATTTTCATTCTAAATGTTATTATGGAATGTAATCTTGAATGTACTCTTAAATTTCACAATGAATGTTATTGAATGACTCTTTAATTTTCATATCCAATGTACTCTTGAATGTCATTTGTGTATAGAAAGTATATGAAATGATATGGCTCTTGAATATATTTGATGGAAATTTAATTTTCACACTGAATGTAACAAAGAGTATTCACAAGTTTTTCAAATATTGGGTAATAAAGAGTATAATAGGTTTCTCTTCCTCTAGCCAATTAAATTGAACAATATTTTGATATGTATAAAGTTTTTATCATGTGGCTTCCGTTTGTTATATAGTAAGACTACAATTGTTACTTTATATATACTTTTCCACATAAGATTCTTTTTATTTGTAATTCATTTATGGTTCTGAAAAAACCTTCATCTCTTTCTAGTTATATCTATTGATACATTATTTTGGTTTGACATATTAAACACAAATTTAAATACCTTTTACTCTAATTTTATTTTTCAACTCTCAATACTATGGATATCACCAAATTGGCTTCTACTTTGTTCTTACAAAGAAAATTTTTCCATAATGAACAAAAAAGTGAAAGGATTTTTGATGTGTATGTTCAATTTATTGAATTTTGAACTGATAAGTGAGATTAAAAAATGAACTTCCATATTCACCATAATGTTTGTAAATCAGTTAGTATTATAATGATTGGGATTTAGATAAACCAACATGCATTATTATGTTGAGATTGGGAAATTGTGTTGTAATTATTTGTTACATCTTTTCGACAAATGATGTTCAATTCCAATTTTTAGTGTCATAATATAACTTAGATTGAAACCACCTACTCTTTGTAACCTTTAATTGCACATTATTTTCATTAAACTCTTCTCATCCACCTTTTTCGTTATCTAAAACTAGATGAAGTTGGCAAACACCAAATAAATCGGCTTCACGTTTCTTTCCAAACTCAAATGTGCCTATTAAAGTTCTAAAGTTATAAAGGCTAAACTCCTGATTTGAGGCTTCGAAATTTTGGTTTACCTAATCTAACTCAAGCATTATCTCATTAATGTATTCAAATTATTGTATATAATCAAGGCTAATTTAATCAACGATTCACATGAAAATTTTCCAGAACTTCCAAGCATTCTAGCCTTAAAGAAGGCTAGAATCATGTATTAAATATATGTTTATGAAAAAAATAGCAATTACTAATCATAGCATACTATAGGGGAAAGAGTTAGGATCATATCGGAAATGCCAACCATTGTGCCATACACAGTTTATATGAAGAAGAAAAATTAGAAAGACTAACACACTGCAAATCATTCTCATTGCCCATCAAATGTCCATGGTAACAGAACCCAAAAATAGATAAACTAACATGCATTAATTGGTTTACACTAGAGTAGATTTATTGGTTATTCCATCAAAAGATACAAATTAAAAAATCTTATATACATCCAGACTCACTGCTAGTTTGGTGACCATGGAAATTACCTTTTTTTTTACGTATTCTGTAAAACTATTATCAAGGTGTAACAAAGCTTTACAAATAATCTCTAGTTGCAAATATTTCTCTCTGTTTTAATCCAAGGATTTTACAGAAGCTGAACTGCTGCAATAGCTGGGATTTTCTCTCTCAGTTTTTGTGTAACAGCCACCCGTACAGTCATCACCCCTGCAGCTGGTCCTGTAATCCGAACTTTGATGATTGGCTCCTCAATTGCCACAAGTTCAAGGGATCCACCAGCGGCCCCAACTAGATACGGCCTTATTTCTTCAAGCACCTAAAAGGGAAAAACAGCGTGTAAGGAGGGAGATTGCACTTGAATATGAGTGTACGGGTATGCAAACACGCATCGCTAAAGAGCAAAATTTAGTTTCAAAGATCCCTCATTCACACTGACATGTAGTATGCAGGCTATGCAGCGTGTAAAAACTAAATCAACCAAAGGAATCATCCTTGAAGGATTTTAACAATCCAATATTGACAAAAAGAATGGACAAGAGTCTAACACCTTTCCCTTGTTGCAAGTGATTATATATATATATAAAGGTTTGTGAGTTTTCCTCTACACACCTTCCAAAAAGATTTGCCTTTTTCATTACCATGTAAACAAATTAGGCTACAAGACATTGGAGAGTAATACGCATTTCAGACAAAAGAAGTTAACTATTTTCTAATTTGTCCCAGTTGTATTGACCCTATTAATATTGTTTTTATACACATTTGACAATAAAAAAGTGGAACTTTGTCTATACATATAATTGTCATTCCAAATTTGTAATTGGTCTCACCAACCATAATTATCATGGATATGAAAACCAAAACAGGCATGTGACAATCAGGAATGATGAAACTGAACTACTGCATCCAGATACAATCTGGACATAAGTTACAAATTAATCTCAACCTCTGGTATCATATGCACTTGATGACAAAGACTTACTAGGGAATCAAATAGCATTTCAATCTTCAAAAAACTGAGAAACAAATAGAAAATTTGCACACTTCCAGTCCTATTTTTGATAGGACCAAATTTTTAAGGTCTAAAATCTCATCTATATCTAACAGGAATGAATTCACATTCCTGCCCTTGAAGTAAAGAACATCGACTAATTATAAGCAAGCTTGAATAGAGTAACAAAAACCAAAATTGACATATTTCATAAATGTGTGGCAAAACAATTCTAGCATTGAAGAAGAGAATTTTGAAAGATCAGTAGAACTTCACATTTCAATTTTCACTCCCAAGGTGAAAGGGAAACATAGCTTTTAGGCAATGCTAACTTAATTGGCTTGATAATGCATCAATCCACTATTTGTACATGTAGTTTTTTCATGCCCTCAAGTTCCTAATGAAGTCCTACAATGCTTATTTTAGCCTTGTTTGATAGAAGAAAAGAGTGGTACAGCTTGAAAGCCAATAAAGATCCTCTGGGTAACATCAATACAGCTCTGGTCTCAAGAATCTAGTCACTTGGAATAACTTACAATGCAGTAATATTGCCTTTTAGACATCAAGTATGCTCTTTTTTGCATTTCTTGATCAGCGAGGAGTCACCCTAAATTGATCCAAATGCTAATGCTAATGCATGTAGCAAACCCTCTTAAGTTTGCATAAGGATTAATTCAGTAGACTTAGTAGACATTGCATGAACTTTTTCATTAATGGGAACTTTCTCTACAACTTCTATGGCCAGTCCTTGGTCCAACAAAATTTTGAGAAGGTTACTTGGCAAACTGCTATATTATGCCACTAAAAGGAAAACAAATTGCTTCCCTAAGGATGTAACCTGACCATCTAACTTTCAGGTAATGTCATATCAATTTGTAGACAAAAGCCAATATTAACTATAAAAAAAATGTTGACAGAGTCTAGAGGTTCCCATTTTCTTTCTTTTCTTTTGTTTCTCTTTTTGCATAGAATCCTTAACGAAATGCAATTGAGGAAAGACTTACTAACAAAGCAAGAGAAAAAGACACAGACTAAAGCAGAATCCTTCACGAAATGCAATTGAGGCAAGACTTACTAACAAAGCAAGAGAAAAAGAGACAGACTAACGCAGTGAGAAATCCACAGGAAAAACTCCAGGTCAAAGTACTAAAGCACAAACTTGTAAATTAAGAATATCCTAATCCTAAAATGCTCATATTCCCAGAAAGAAAAGGCAAAATAAAGAGCAGCTTCATTAAGAATCAAGATAAGTTAATTTATTCTAACAAAAATCCAGAGTTTTGGTGGAGTGCAACAATCATTGAAAAAAAACCTAGTAGTTAGAAGGACAAATCAAATCAAAAAATAGTGTTTCATTCCATTCAGACAAGGTCATTTCTATGACATCAAATTCATAAAAATTCTAGAATTATTTCAATAACCATATATACTCTGTCAAACTATTACAAACTTTAGAGCTCTCTCTCAAATCTTCACCCCTTAGTGTTCAGAAGTCTGCATGGTTAGATTGACATGTAAAAAATAGTCTTTCATTCCTTTCAGACAAGGTCATTTCTATCACATCAAATTCATACAAATTCTAGAATTATTTCAATAACCATATATACTTTGTCTCCCCACTCACGGCTTAATTTTGTTTGTTCAGGTAGATCCTTTACCCTTGCTCCATATTGTATGAGCAGTATTAGTGAATAGAAAAACAGAAAAATGAATACATTTTTTACATGTCAATCTAACCATTCAGACTTTTGAATACAAGGGGTGAAGATCTGAGAGCTCTAAAGTTTTTAATAGTTTGACTATTACACAGGAGTGACTACTTCAAATGAGAAATTACCTTCTCAATATTTTCTTCATTCAACTCAAGGCCAGTCTCTTCATCAGCTATTGGTTCCACTGCAACTATTTCTGGGATTTTTTCCATTAAACGACGCTCAATGCCCATTTTCATCGTCATAACAGAACTTGGACAGGAACCACATGCTCCCTGTAGCTTCAATCGTACAACATTGCCATCAATCTCATGTAATGCAACATTACCCCCATCTGAAATTAGATAAGGTCGGATTTCATCCAATACACTTTCAACATTCTCTGCTGTTAGTGGCAATTCTACAGCTGAATTAGGCGTAGCAACAGCCTTAGCAACTGCATGACATGCAAATAAAGAAACTTTTAGGAATTAATACAATAAAAATGGAAAAAGAAACTCTCGCTAACTGGCAAATGCCTTGGCACCTCCACCCTGAAAATAGCAAAACATTTCATCACATAAAACAAAAACCAATAACCATCTTTAAGTTAATATCACATGATAACCTGAAATATGTGCTTTTCTTTCTATTTTAAGAAACAAATATTTGTTTCTTTTACTATTTTAAGATTCAACACCATGTAAATGATAAAAGTGAAATTGGATGGCTGATACTTTGAAATATATATTTACCTGCTCTCACTTCCCAATATCTCCCTGAACTTTCCAGATTATAATCAAGGCCAAATTAATATAAGAGACTCGTATGATTATTTTGAAAATATTTCCAGCACTTTACCTCATACAGCCAAGGGAATGACATTATTATGGCTAAGTTTCAGCCTAATTCTGATCCAGGATCACTTCCATGTAGGAATTCAACACAGAAACCACAGACTTAAAAGCAACGACCAGAATAAACAACTAGTATACCTTTTTTCTGACCAAAATGAGAGTGATAATACCATAATGCCTATTGCACGGATCCAATGATGGGTTTAGAATAGACAGAGGAGAACAAAAACTGTGTTCTCAACAAATCTATCACAAGAATATATCTTGGTCCATGTAACTGTCAAAGTAGCTTGAAACAAACTAATCTAAATAAACATCTGTCTCGAGGCATTCCTAGCCTGTTAAACTATTGGATGTCCTGTATTTTCTAAACCCACAACACCGTTAGAATGACCTATGAATAAAAACAAGCGCAGAACATGTACACTTCTAGGTGACTATATGTGCAATTTGAAACAGTTAACTTAGCCCGTCTAGATTGAAAACTGCAACAATATTAGCATCACACTATTAGCCGAAAGTTTAACATACAAAAGAACGCAGAGTTCAAGAATTTACAACGTCTGTTCGAAGTAATGAGAGGAATTGGTACATCGTTCCAGGTTTTCAAAATTCTACGATGATGAGACGGATTTGGATTCGATGAACAAGCTTAAAGAGAACTGCTAAATCAAAATCCAGGCTTTAAGCTTGTGTTAAAAAAAAAAAAAATCTAACTAATTCCTTTGAATGCGTAACTCCGGGAGAAGAACTCAAATTAAATAATAAAATCCAGAAATCATAATGGAAGCACATACACATATGAATGGATAAATTAATCAAGAAAAAATAGAAAGAGTTACCGGAACTGAGTGAACGGGAGGAGAAGCGAACGGCAGCCGAACGACATGACCCTCGCCGTATTGGATTGGGTCCCTTGGCGAAAGAAAGATGCACACCAGAAAAGTTCTCGCTCTGCAAATTTAAGGCCGTCAAGAGTCAGAAAAAAAAAATAACAGAGAAAACAACAGGGGGAGAGAGACGGAGAACCTTCGAGGGAGTGAGAGAAGAAAAGGAAGGACGATCAAGTGCGCAGTACGCGGGCGTCTGCACCACCACTGCTTGCATCGCTGCGATTCAATCCCCTCTCTTTGTTTTTCTTTTCGTTTCTTTTCCTTCACTCAGTTTCTCAGCAAACAAACATCAACCAGAACACGGAATCGAATCAACACCGTCTTGAACGGGCTATTTGGCGTTCTCAATTTCGTTTTTTTCTTTCTTTTTTTTAATGTCTTCTCTTTTTCCATTTTATTTTTTTTTTGCCTTTTTCGTTTTTTTTTTCCTTATCTTTATGACAATTAATTTTTTTTTCCCTCAAATTCCTTTTTCAAAGATTTTTCTGATAAACTATTACATTAACATATAATTGTCGTTAGTGCGATAATTGCCACCACATTTCCTGCAAATGTTATAATCTTATCATATTAATTATTTCTTTATTATAAACCCATCTTCGCATGTTAGTTTGATGTTAGGAGGGATATTATTATTTTTTAACCCCACACCTTTTAGGTCAAAAATAAATGTTATTTATTTATTTAAAATTATCATACTAAGTTATTTCAGTTTTATACCTTTCTTCTTTTAATGAAAAGCCAGCCAAGAAGAATTGTAATCAAAATAAAAATAGATATTAGCCTCATTGTCTTTAAAACTCACTCTCTTTTTTTCCTTCAACTTAAAATTTAAACATATTTTGATTTAAATGAAACATGTCAAATTAATCCGTCCATAAAATAGTAACTATTGAATCTTGATTGAAGTTACTTACAAAACATGAAATTAGGATTTGGCAATTATAATTTCATGCCCCATCCTCTTCTCCAACCAAAACAATTGAAACAAAATAGATGTGGTGTGATTTTAATTTTAGTAAAACTTTAATCAAAATTAAAATTGAAATAATTTTTTTGTAGTTAATTAGGTTGATATATGCACAAAATCTTAGAGGTGTGTCTTAAAATGGCATTCAATTATGCAACTAATCAAGAAACTCATGCATGCTTAAGAATCAATTGAATAAAAATTGTCTATAAAATGAAACTTTAACTAGATGAGATATAAGTTATATATCATGAATGAGATTTTGGCTTAGATTTCAAGATTTTTATTAGCTTAAAATAGAAAACACGTTTTCCTAGGGAATGTGTTTTTGTTTTCAATCTTAAATGGAATTTGGGCAATATGGGATAATACATATCAATCTTAACACACTTCTTTACAACCATCAAGTGTTGCAAGCTTTGTGTTAAAAGAGGAATACATTTCCTTATATATTTTTATAGCCTATGATAGTACAAGGGTATTGTCTCTTAAACTTAGATTTTGATATCATGTTAAGAAGTTAATTTTTTTTATTAAAACTAATTTATAAAAAGGAGATATATATTTTGTCATAAAATGGAAATATACATTTCTGATTTAATGTCAAAAAGTCAAAATATCAAACTTAAAAATTAGTTACCAAATTGAGGGATTGTCTTTAATACCCCTTTATACATGAGAGATTGTCTTAATACCAATAGTGTCAAAAAGTAATTACGACAAAGTATGGCATAACTTAGATTCTAATACAATATTATAAGATAAAGAGGAAGAGAGGGTCAACAAGTTTGGTAAATTCAATTATACGGAATCTGCCAATGTGTTACAATGTATATTATTATCATTATATATATAAGGGTGACCTTATAGCTCCTTACATGATATCCAATTAAATAACCTAACAAAAAAAATGAATTAAATAAAACTAGGTACCTACACATGTATAATGACACAACTTATAATTATAGAAATATAAGTATCTAATTTTCCAAGCATAGAACCATTAACAATTCCATTTTGAGAAAAATATTCACACAAGGTTTAGATAGTATAAGATAACCCGTTTTATACTTAATTGTCTAAAAAGGTAGATTTTTCTTGTTTCAAGCACTATTTTTTTGGTAAAAATAAAGAAACTCTGATGGCTGTTAGTGAATCAATGCAAGAGTGCCTTTCTTTACATTCCAGAGCTTATGCAATTTGCAAGACCTAAAATATGAAACAAGAAGTTTTAGACAATATAAGGGAAGTCATTCCTTCTTGATTGCCTAAAAGGTTAGAGTTTTCAGAGAAAGTACTATATGCAAACTCAATTTTCCCAGTACTATTTTTCCAAGTAAAAAAGAAAGAAACAATGATGGTCATTGGTGAATCAAAAAACAATTCCTTTTTTTATATTCCAAACCTGAATTTGCTGTACTGCAGATAAATAGCCTTTGCATTCATATTCCATAAACCAGAACAACGTTCTTAAAGCCAAAATCATAAAGAAGAAACAAAGAAAAAGACAGCAAGAAAAAAAGAACAGAGATGATATCAATAATACAAGTGGGGAGATGAATAGAGAGGGTTATTCAGAGAACTAGGAGATCTTTTTTTCCTCGAAAATAAATCTCCCACCAGAGGAATAATAGGCTTCTTCTTCCTCATCTTCCTCTGCTGTTTCTCTGCAAAATATCCTTCCTCCCCAAGACTCAGTATCTGTGCCAAGGTCGGGGATTCCTCCATTCTGATCATCAACTCCCTCTTCCTCTCCTCCTCTCTTACACTACTATTTGCTCTCTCAAAACCCAACGCCCTCGTTGCCGCCGCCGCCGCCTCGGCCTCGGCCAACTTCGACATGTTCTTGTGGAGCTCAGCGTTCAGTGTAGCCAGTGCAACCTCAGTCTCAGACTCTCTCTCCTTCAGCAACTTCAACTCCACCTTTGTTTCCTCAAGCTCCGCCTCAAGCTTCTTCAAGGAATCCAAAAGCAAGTTGTCGTTGTCTTCAACCTTAGGTTTTACGGGGCTCGGAGGGAGCTTCCATGTAGTTTCATGCTTTGGAACATTCACATACGGCTTCGGAGAGTGCACTTCTCCGATCAGAAGCCGCTCGCCGAAGATGGCGACGGCTTCTCTGACGGAGCGGAAGGGACGGGAAGTGTCAACACTGGAGCTGTGGTCAAAGATTGCTTTTCCAGGAACGGGAGGAGGTTCCATGGCGGAAGTGGCTCGGGGTGACGATGCTATGCATGAAGGTGAGAAGTAAAGGGAACAATATCAACCCAGTGATTGGTTAGGTTTGGGTTTTCTTTGCTTTTACTTCACAGGTTGTAAGTGATCGGTGAAACGGAAGTGGGAGACTGTTGTTTCAAGGTTAAGACAAGATCGTTGAGGATGACAGGTTAACCAGACAACCACAAGTACCCCACCTTCACGACGATCTCGTAGGTGCTTTTTTTTAGTTCTATTTTTTTCTCACTGGCTATGAGAAAGACAAGCGCGGTAAGACCCTACATTATATAGATATTACTTGAATAAATATTTTATATATGAAGAAAATTGAGTTATTTTTTCAGAGAAGAATTTAATTCTTCTTATAATATCAAAACTCATATTTAAACATACTACTCTTCTCATAAAAAGTACTTAAAATAATATATAAATCGTGATGCTACTTAAATGTTGTTGGGAATTTTGTTCATATAAAAAAAATTATATACAAGATGAAAGTCCCAAGTTAAAAGATTAGCTCATGTTAAATGTATTTCACTTTGTACCATTTTAAATCCAATAACACTCGGTATGCAGAATATGTGTAAGATAAAAAATTTATGTTGAAAAACAAAATTAAGTTTATTCATTCAATTTCTAAATTAACTTTTGAGCAATTCTAACAACAAGATCCTTTTACCTTGAGTCAAGTTTTGGGTAAGAAACCTTCTAATGCTTATATCAAAAACATCATTATATTTTCTCTCGATTGCTTAAAAAAACGCTGAAATACTATGACTTCTCTAGCATGAACATGGTGTTTACTTTTCTTTTGCTTTTTGGGCCATTCTTTCTTAGACGTCAATGCTTTTTCGTAGAGAGACCCTTCTCCAACCATTCTTTAGCTTTAGTCAAGTTTACTGGTGTTGGTGTAAAATGTAAGTCTTGAATTTCTAGAATGTAGTTGCTTTTTATGACAAATACGAGAATTGGCCCCACACTTGTACCTTATTTCCTGCCAGAAATGTTTACATTTAGGTTAAAAATAACGGTTGTCTAGTATGAGATATTTGTTATATGTACCGTGTCCCTTACTCTTAACTACCAGCTTTAAAAAGGAAAAATGAGTAATTTCTATCATGATATTAAAATTTAGATTTTGAATGTTAGATTTATAAGTAGTGAACTATATTTTTTGTGATTTTACCAGATTACTCCTTGACTCATAAATTTAATTTTTGTGATTTCCACCTTAAGATGAGAAGGTAGGTTAAAAATAATGGTTGTGGGCATTATTAGTATTTTTGACATAATATTGTTTTTTATATTCAATTATTTCCTTTTTTGATCGATGAGTTGTAAAAAAAGAAGTTAAATATTTTATAATATGATATCTCAATGGGAATTAAGTCTTCATAATTTTACCATATTACTCCATTACTTACATTGAGTTTTTATGATTATATTTTTTAATATTGATATCAAAATCTAAGTTTTAGGTGAAACAAGTCTTCATTTATTGATTTAATTTCCTTAAAAAGTATTTCATCACGATGAAAGTAAGTGGGTGTGTAAAAATCCGACATACGTACGGACTACATAAATAGTAAGAGTTGTGCATAAACAGCAATACCGTATACATTTTTCCACCATTTTTCTATTCACAAAGTCGGCGGATTATCCCCATTGAAGACTTAAAATGATATGAATTGAGAAACTTAGTAAAATGCAGTTATTTGTAGAATCTAAAGCATTAAAACTTATAAGAGGCAATTTTTGTAGGTAGGTAATACTGAAGTATATAGATCTTACAAAATCACCTAACAAGTAGCTTGCTTACCTAATCAGAAAAAGGGGGAAGGGTTATTGTACCTCAAATTGTGGAACAAGGTTTTTTTAGCTCACATATTCCAAAATATTATTAATCATATTGTTTCTTTTCTTTTTGGAGCAAATGAATACATAACTCAAAATGCAAAGGAATTTTCATAATACAATTAGATATCAATGATAGCAAGGCATGAAATTCAAGGAGTTTGTTCAAGCTAAACTTGCTATAACCTCAGTCATTTCCAAGCCTTCTTATTATCATAAAGAGACAACATATAATGAGTTAAGACAAGTTGATGAAGTAATGAATTAGTATGAACTAGTTTAAACTAAAGAAATCAATAAGTATGATTTCATTAGCGAGTTTGTTTGCATATATAAATTTCCAATATTATATGTTCTTTCTTGATGGCGCCTTTTCATCAATGTATATTGTGTTTTTTGTAAGTCACATATAGAAAATAGATCCCCACCTCTTTTTTTAATACACTTGAAAATGTTTGATTTAGTGTAATATCTTAGCAGAAAATGGTTGTTGTGACCTCCAAAAAGTTGGAATATTGAATAGTAATTGATAGTTAAGGCAACAAAAAGAAAAGATCTTAATGCTAGACTTTTCAAACTATCCTTCTTAGCTTTTATTTATAACATATGGATTGAATGAAATCACAAGTGAATTTAGAATAAAGCTATTGAGACTCAGTTCTATTAACAAAAATAAGAAAATTGTATGTGAAAAAATATCTTGTTTTAAAAATATAAAATCATTTTATGATAATATTTTATTATGTGAAAGTTAGAGGCTCCCTACCTTGGTATCTTCACACTTAAAGTTGAGTTTGTAAATATTAGAGTATGTTTCTAAATCTCTATAGTTTCAAACTTATGAATAAAAATTAAGATATTTGTATAAAATAAATATTGTCTCTATCTGGCAAAACTAAAACTAATGAACTTAATAGAGTTTTAAGGCATGAGACAACTTGTGTTAAAAAATTTTGGTCTGTTGAATCCAAACATAAGAGTAAGAATTAGGTTTATTAAGAGTGGGATTGTGCATATATATATATATATATATATATATATATTTGCTATATATAACTTGTTATGCACTTGTTTTATGATAAAGTAAATAAAATTTATATTGTCAAGAAATAACTTAAGATTTTTGTTTATATGATAGTATGTTATATTGATTTTTGAATTATATAACAAACATTTTAAAATAATATTAGAGTCATAATTCTCTTAGCATCCTTATTATGTTGATCTAAGTTCACACATTGCTTATGTAATACAATATTATTATAAACTAATAATTTGTCTATCACAATAAAATGATGCATTACACATGTAGGATAATGTGAGTAATGAATTTTGTATTATTTACAAATATATTAAATTTTTTGTTTATATAGTTATGTTTTATTAACTTTCAAGTTGGCTTTTAGGCTTCACAATAGGCTTTTTACGATAGTTTAAAATTTATGATTTTTATGATCTCTGTAATTTTCCTCAACGGCATCGTTTCTCACCTGTAACCGATGTTTTTTCCTTGATCACCATCTTCCACCTCCAGAATCTCCGAGAGGGAAAAGCAAAATGGCTCCGAAGAAGAAGCAGCAGAGCAACAGCAATAAGCAGAATTCGAGTTCTTCCTCGAAAGCCAAAGCTCAAGGTTCTTCTTCTTCTTCTTCTGGTCCGAGGCTCCAGATTTCGGCCGAGAACGAGAGCCGGCTCCGCCGCCTCTTGCTCAACAATTCGAGCCGGGCCGCTCCGGCGCCGGTCGACGATACGCTTTCTAAGGCTCAGAAGGCAAAGAAGCTCAAGGCCGTCTACGAGAAGCTCTCCTGCGAAGGTTTCACCAATGATCAGATTGAACTTGCTCTCTCCGCTCTCAAGGTAAGACTTTCTGCTCATTTTTCACTCTGTTGAGTTACCGGAAAATTCGAAAATAACAAAAAAATTTAATGTTTAGGGCGTAAAATTGTAGCTTTGTTATTTATCATACTTTCTTGGGATTGTCCTTTTATTGTCAAATATTATTTTGACTATGCTTGCATCGATGAAAGTCTTGTGTTTGATTGTATTGAATAGGAGGGTGCCACATTTGAGGCTGCTCTTGATTGGTTGTGCTTCAATTTTCCCGGAAATGAGCTTCCGTTGAAGTTTGCTAGTGGGAATTCTCTGCAAACAACTGGAGGTATGTTTCAATTTGATCCGATTATGTTGGTTTCATTGTGGAACTCTACCCAGGTGTTATTCTTAGTTCATAATAACTAAATAAGTTTCATTGGATTTTTGGACACTGATGTCACCGCCCTTTGATGCCAGGTTCTGTTGGTGTCATATTGAATTCACGTGAAGATTGGACGCCTACCGTGGACCCTGCAGCTGAGACTAAGGAGCAAGCTTCAGAAGTTTCTGTCAAGATCAAGGGGCGTTGGGATGATGATACTCTAGATTCACGTCAACCTTCTCAGGCAGATTGGATCAAACAATATGTGGAACAACAAGAAGAGGCAAGACGCTCAAACTTTCTCTATGTTTCTGTTCCACTATTAACTATTTGCTATATTCATGTTGGGCGAGCAACTCTTGGTACTGTGTTTCTCTAGATACCCTAGGAACAATTGCAAAAGAAAAAAATACATAGGAATTTTATTGTTACTGATTCATTCGTTCTATTTATAGAGACTTTGAGTAGATAAAGAATAAGTTGAAACTTGAAGCTTTTCCTTTAATGTGATAGCTTTTCTAATTTCTATTCATTGTTGCGTTGATTGTGCTGTCTTTGGGCTAGACTGGACTACAGGTTTTATAAGCTCGTTGCCAGATGGATAATTTGTAAACCACTAAAAATGAAGTGCCCCTTTATTCGACTAATGCAGCTTACTTTGAGGTTAGATGGCATTTGAGCTCAGAAATCAATTTTATAGCATCCAAGCATGCTCAATATCCTAGTACTTGGCTTGGCATGGGTTATTTTCTGCCCTAGCTGGGGATAAATCCTGATTAGTATTTGGAGTCAGGAACAGGGAAGGAGCACGTTGCATTCTTCTATAACCTTTTGCACTGTGCTGGATAAGAAGTAAATGGCACATTGGGTGTAAGGTTATTTAGGGGGGGGGAAAGTTAAGGCAGTCATTTAGTGGGCCTTGCTGCCAGACAAGAGGAGACAGAATATGATCACTTTTACCTTACTTTAACTTCCTGGAAATCAGCCTCCCTGCTGGTTGCCACTTCACTTGGAAAATGAAACCAGTCGCCTCCATTTCTTTTCTTCACTCCCTTTCAATGACTTCCTCTTACCTAAACTGATAGCCTTAGAAGTACAGGTTTCTGCAAAGAATTTGCAAAATGCTGCCGTTATGGTTGATGGCCATTCCTTGAGAAGAGTACTAACTAATACACAGAGTAGAACGAAGTGATGAAGAAGTTGTGAAGATGATGGGAAGTGGAGAGGCAAAGACAAAGCAATCCTATAGATGATATATAACTAGCTTTTTGGTGCCTCACATGATCATTTTTGGGTGGAGTCTTATTCACTATGTTATCCTCTTCCTGTTTCATTTGTTTGTGTTTGTTGGGTTTTAGTGTTCAAGACTTCTGATATTTTCTTTGATAGGCTGTAGTTTTGCCTTTAGGCTTTTAATCATGCTTGGTTATTGGCTCCTTATTTGTGGTCATTTGAAGTTTCCATCTTAGCATTCTGGGTTGCTATCTAAATTCTATTCTAGGCTCCTACTGTTTAAAGAATGGTGCAGCAGCCTATATAAGGCCTATATTATATGTCAAATTTAAAGAATTAGAGACAAAAGAAATTTGAGCAGCTTTAGAGACTTCTACAAGATGTCATGGTTGCCCTTTTGGCTTTTCCTTTGGGGCTTTAAAATCAATGCTGGTTGCTGCCTTTAGGAAATCAGGTATGGAACTTCTGAATGGAAGTAGTAAAATCCTTCAATCCAATTCCAGATTCCTGTCCTATGAAGGCCAACCACCAAACCTTTTCCATATCAGCGTATGACCTACTAATTCCAAATGTGTGCTAAATTTAAAGATCCTGGATCATGTCCCAACAGAGCAGTCTGTGGTCACGAGGCCATTTGTGGCCAATGGTGATAAAGAAACTAGAATTGATGTGTAAATCCTCTGTTTACTGACTGGGCAAGAAAACCCTCTTTCTCTTAAAGAAGGTGTGGGGGGTATGGCTTGTCCAATGGGAAGCTGAGGCTGTGGAACACTTTTTGTTACTTTAATAGTTCATCTGACATTAAAAAGAAAGTCCTGGATTACAGTTAGTTATGAAAATGAATCCATTGGTTGTTCTCTGATTGATGTTCATGTAATGTATTTTTCCTTTACTTTTCTTTCTTAATACTTTATGCCTCCGCAATTATTTCCATTGGTTTTCTTTTATGGGAATAGTGAATGCTGGGACTGAATTAATATTTGCTCTACATTATTTGCAGGCTGAATCTAGAACTTGGGAAGATGACGCAGTTGAGGGTTCCCTTGAGGAGGTACTTTCAATTGTTTTGCCATTGTTAGATCCTAATACTTGTTTGTGTTTCAGTGTGGAAACCATGTATAACTTTGTTAATTTATTTACTATTATTATTTTCTAACGTGGTTAAGACAAATTTTATAAAGCTTAGATACTTGTTTGTGGTTCAGTGTGGAAACATCGTCCCATGTATAACTTTATTAATTTATTTACTATTATTGTTTTCTAATGCGGTTAAGATAAATTTTATAAAGCTTAAAAGGAAACAAGAGGAGGGGTTGGAGGGCCCTTACAAACACCCTAATAAAATCAATACAGAGCTCAGGATTAACATAATGAACTGAAAATTGGCCAAAAAATTGATCTAGTCCAATGAAACGACCCAAGAGATTGAGCTATTTGGGGAGTCACTGCTGTGGCAGCAGAGGGGCTTGAATGCTATAGCACTTGAAGTCTGTTCTTGTACTTTCTCTCAAATCAAGTGGTGCTGCTTTCATAATATTTATTGAAAGGCTTTGTGTCTCCAAATTTTGTTTTGGGTGGTGAGAGTATTCTATGTCTAACTAACTCAGAGATGGGAGTCACGGCATTTATACTGGGTAGGGTCTGTGCCACACTGTTATTATATTGAATGCTATATGATGAATGAAGCAGCATGCTTTTGTGATTCTGTTTTGGTTGGATTTTCATTAGAGCATAGGAATGGGAAATCAGTTCTCGGACTTAAATTATTATTGCAATTTCTTTGATGAATTTCTCTAAGGAATGCTTCTTCCTTGACTTCCAACTGGTTGTCGTTGATGTATTCTGCATAAAGGGAAACTTGGAGTTGTGTGACAGGTTTAATAAAGAAGATAAGGGGATATGAATAATTAAAAATGCTTCAGGAGTGTAGAGTCCACAGGCAATATTGTATCTGACTATTAGTTTTTGTCTTCTTTGCATGATTACTTGGAGAAATTCAGGGACACAAACCATTTGCTTAATGTTTCACATTCAGGTTGCAACTGATGTGAAGTATGTATGCAATGTTGTCCTGGATTTGTGGTCTTCTGCTGGTGTGGAACAATATGCATGCTTTAATCTGCACTTTTCGCTATTGCTTTAGATAGATGATGCATGCTAATAGTAGGGGAGTAATAGATGTCAGAAGGAGAGTCAACTGAGTTCTTTACAAGTCCTCTTTTCTGTTTCTATGAATTGCATTTAATGAGGACGGAGATCCCCTTGGCTCCATCGTGTTCAGTAACTGAGGCACAAGCATGTTTGAGTCTCAAACAATTCTAGACTTACTGACCATTCATATCTATGGACTATAGTGAGAACAAATTTACATGTCCACTTTTTCGGGAATTTTGTACTTGAGAGAATTCTTTTGGAGATTTTCTGCTTGGGTTTGGGTTTCTTGTTTTTTGTATAAGATTTCTCATGAAAGAAACTTCAAAAAATTGATAGAAAGGTTCATCTTTTTTCCTTCCTACCTTGAATTAATGTTTGAAGCCACAGTTCTCACAAAAGTTTTAGAATGTCAAGAGGTGGTTGAAACCCAAATTCTCGCAACTATTCTTGTGTTCTTGTTTTTAGAGAATTGATATTGTTAGCTACAAGAAAATGTTTTCATAGTCAAAAAAAGTTGGAAATCGAAAATCAAAAAATGGTTTCTAGTTTGTTGGACTGTTAGACAATTTTATTATAAAGCATACAGCCTTGCCTTATTCTTCCCTAAATCCCATTTCCTCTTTGTCACCCCTACGACCTACTTGCTTTAATCATTCTTATAGCAACAGCCAACTCTCTCCCTTCCTCACTCCCCAAAGCCACTGTTAAATTCAGTGGTCTCTGATATACCCATCATGCATTCTAAATCTCACATCAAAAAAAGTTAATGAAAAGGATTGTACAAATAAATTTTATACCACTGTCAATGAAACATTCCTCTTATGTGTGTATAAAAGTAATGCTGACAAGCTTCATTTGAAGAAAGTGTAGATTATCTTTGTTTTGTGATTGTCTCTACCAAGGCTTCTATGGTTTATAGAATAGAGTGATGTGCTCCTTTTCTTAAGATATTGACTATCCCTTTTGATCCTTTATTTGTTGCAATAGGGTACTGGGCCTAGGTCTTATGACGTTATAGCAAAAGAGTACTATGCTGCACGGTTGGAAGCAACAAAAGCCAAGGAAAAGAGGGATAAGAAAAGCCAGGAGCTGGCAGGCAACATAATCCGAAAACTCAAGCAAGAATTATCTTCTCTAGGTTGAAAATTATGGGTTGTTTTCTGATTTATATTGGATACCATTAAGCATGCTAAATTTTACTCAGCTTTTTATCTTTTACTGTTGCTGATCAGGTTTATCAGATAACATTCTAGCATCAGAATATGAAAAGGAGCAAGCTTCTAGTTATGCATATGGGGACTCTGAATGCTATGGGGTGAAAACAGGATGCAATGTTGAAGGTGATTTGGTCTCTGTTGTGGAAGCAGATGAATTGACCGATGATGCAAATGATAAGGATTGCTCTAGTGGCAAGGAGATTCCAACTGAATCTTCTCCTCCTACTATGCCTATTCAGGAAGAACATGAATCAAAGGAAGAGTCAGAAGATGTAGAACTTGGTGGATTCTTTTCAGAAGATGCTTCATCTGGTGATAGTTTAATCTCTGCAGTTTTGAAACTGCAGAAGCAAGAAAAAGTGAGGAAATTATATGATGAGAAGAATTTGGAAAAGTTAGATGGCATTTGGAAAAAGGTAATTAATAAAATGGAATCGGGTAAAAAATTATCTGGATGATTTAAGTATGCAATATTTGGCTTTCCATCAAACTCAATTTATGTATGGCTTTGACTCTTTTGGTAATATTTATAATTCAATCACTTTGGTACTGTAGGTTGGAAGATTTTGAAAAGCATAACATTAGTGGAATAAATTAACATATCCACATTTTTCTTTATCATATGCAAACCCTATATTTATTTATTTGGTGGGCATATATCCCAACTTTGAAATGCTTACTTTTTCTATGTTTCTGCTTTTCCTTTGGCCTCTCCACTTTCTGTTCATCTTCTATTTGTTGCAACATCTATTTGATTCTTATGTTACTTTGATATTATCTAATCAATGACAGGGAGACCCACAAAAAATGCCCAAGGCGTTTCTTCATCAATTATGTCAAAGGTCAGGGTGGGAAGCACCAAAATTTGATAGAGTCGTTGGCAAAGGAAGTAGTTTCTCTTATGCAATCAGTGTCTTGCGTAGATCTAGTGGGAGGGGTAAGAGCAGAAAAGCGGGGGGCTAGTAACCCTTCAGCTTCCAGATCAGGATGAAACTTTTGAGTCCGCAGAGGTATTCACTTATCCCTAACCCCCATAGTCCCCATGCATATTGATATTGTATATTCACATGTATATTCTTTACTTATGTGTTTATTTTTTGTCAATCTATTGTAGTAGTCTGGATTTCTAGGTTGGTAATGCGGATATTGATAGAGCATGACCCATTTGCAGCACTAAGTTACATGAAATTAGGCATAATAATTTTATAAAACTTCCTAGTCCATGGAAGTTTTAACAGCGCCTAGGATTCCACCCTACATGCATTTAGCATGTATGGTATTAAACTATTGTTAATCTTTAAAGCTTGTACACTTGGTTCTATTTTTGATACATAACGAAATGTTGGTTCACTTAGTCTTGCATTTTGTTGCAGGTATTCTGTTCTCTTTAAAAAAATTTAACTTTTGTTGCATTCACCATTTTACCTATTTATGTCAATCCAAAGTGCTTCTTTGTTTAGCTCATTCTTAAAGTCTGTTGGTAAGGCTTAGTGATCTCTAGTGGCCCAAATGTGTCAGTTAAAACATTGGTTCTTCAAGCAAGAGTGTCAGTGAAGCTCCTCTACTTGATGTAAAGTCAGGGTTTGATTGATAGATTTTTGGCATGTCCTATTTGTTTTAGTGTCTTGAATAATCATGTTTGGCAATGGGATGGAAAATATCCTATAGATATACATTTTTGGTTATGAAATTTTAATCCTACTGTAAAATTTGGGTTTTGGGTTTGATTGATCTTTTTGTTTTTAGAAATGAAAATAAACTGTGTATTTTCTATCAGATGCCAGCTCAGGAAGGTTGGGTTTTGAGTGATATTTATTGTATTAAGAATTTAATTTAGACATTTTTACATGCACACATGTTTGTTGTGCTTTGGTGGGCTTGGGACCTGCAAATTTTAGGTTAGAGGTAACATTCTTAAAAACCAGATCTGGGTTTAAGTGGGTTTCTTCCCTCAGGTACAGTGGGATAATCCTCTGGTCCCCTTTCCTTCACTTCCAAACAAAGCTGAATGTTGTTATCACTGGGGATCTTTTTAATGGGATTTTCTCACATGCCCCTTGTATGATGGGCGTTAAGTCCCACTTCATCTTTTATTATACTGATATAATCATCACAATAGAACGAATTGCATGTTGGATTGCTAGTGGCTTTTTGTGAGTATTACTTACATGAACCATTTTGGTTACAGGATGCACAGAATAGAGTGGCAGCATTTGCTCTTTGCCGCCTGTTTCCTGATCTCCCTGTTCACTTAGTAGTTAGGGAGCCCTATGCATCGCTTGTAATGCATTGGAAGGAAGGTGACTTCTTTTACTCTCTAAGGTGTTTGGTAATAAAATTGAAACTCTTGGAAGTGTTTAGTTTTCTATATCTTAATAGCCTTTTTGATATCAGTGTATACATTAATTTCTCTAGTAGTTTGAGATGATATTGTTTATCTGGATTATCAATTTGCAATGTTATTGGAGTAATTAGCTAATGCTATATTTTGAAAGCTTACAGGGGAATCATTGTCCAACATGGAAAACAAAGAAGAAGATCGGAGGACAGATTTTGTGGATTCATTGTTAAGAGCTGAACATTCCAGTTCAGCTGCTTCTGAAGATGTTGCAGATTGTTCCATACTCAAAAAATATCAGAAGCTTCATGCTGAAGAGAATGAATATTCAACTCATGCTGATTTTGATTCAGTGGTTAATAGTATGTCCTTTCATTTATCTCTGTTACCATTTTGGCAGACTTCTTTAATGACATGGAAC